>CAEFZX010020811.1:0-23924 GCA_903066825.1 Alfaro cultratus | reverse complement strand
TTTTTATTTGCGCTGTACTTTGCTCTTTATTTTTGTAAAAAAAAAAAAAAAAAAATATATATATATATATATATATATATATATATATATATATGCTTGAGTTAAAAGCAAATCAACTTGAGAGTTAATTAAACATATAAAGTGGTGTTTTAGAAGAAAATGTGAAAACTGCCAAAACGTTGACACATTTTTTAAAGAGAACTTGCAATGCTTCTCAGTTTGCAGATATACTTGCGCATTGCCAATAGATTAACAGCTGAACTTTGGCTCAGCTCATCTATAAATATCTCAACATGTATACAAGCAATTACTGCTGACATTTTGGCCCTATGTTTCAAGTAGAATTGAATCAAGAAAGAAAAAAAAAACATGTCTGGGCTTTTTCCTTTTCAAGCTACGACCTTTTCACCTATTGTTTCTCAGGTGGCCAATCTTCCGACTCAACAGCCTTTACTAACTCCTCTGATTCTAAACAAATGTCTAAATACCTCTAACACAGTCTGACACAAGGATAGGGCTATTTCATTAGCAATGGGACCTTATTAATTCATGATCAATTTGTTATCTCATAGTGTGACTGAACCTGCCAAGCCTACTCAATACCATCTAACTCGTAAGGCAAAGATGTGACTGTGGCTTAGAACATTCGCTTTAAGTAGGCAACGCTCACAATCTCGACTTGATAGTGACATGATCAATTAATCAATATTGACTCAAGCAATACATTTTTGATGTCTTGTCAAATTTTACTGACAAGAAGTGGACATACCTTTGAAATCCTAGATGCACAGAAGAATCATGGTCCTTCACTTGATTGCATTTGCAGATCATGCATTAAATATCAATGCTGGTCGGGAGTGCCGTGGTGGCATAGGGGATGGCGCGACCCACATTTGGAGGCCTTGAGTCCTCGATGCGGCCGTCGCGGGTTCGACTCCCGGACCCGGCGGCATTTGCCGCATGTCTTCCCCCCTCTCCTTACCCCATTCCTGTCAGCCTACTGTCAAAATAAGGGACACTAGAGCCCACAAAAAGCCCCCTGGTGGGGAAAAAAAATATATATATATCAATGCTGGTCATAGGGTGACATTTAGCAGAAATGGTAATTACCATTGTGGAATAGAAGAATCCCAATGTGACGGACTCCCAAAACCCTGCCTCTTGTCCGATGACCACTGACCAGCCCATATTGCGACCCTGCAAGGGTAAGCGTGTTTAGATAAATGATGAAAACAACACACATTTTAAGCTACAGTGCAGTTAACAACAGTTACAGAGTGTTTTATCAATATCACCAGCGAAAAAATTCAGTTGGTTGTTCAGCATGATTTGTTATTTCCAAACAGAAATTTGCTCTGATACAGAGCTGACCAAGTTTAATGTACATGTATATGTTTCTTCACTAAATATATACTGTCAGATAGTTAAAAACTCCTGGATGGAATTTGTAATGTCATTGTTCATGGAGGAGGATGTTTGCAGAAGGGTGTGGCAAATTTAGTTTGTTGTTTTTGAAATATAAATTTCTAACATTTAGTACATTTAGATATGTGTATTTCACAGAAAAAAACAAAACAAAAAAAAAACATTTGAAGTCTGCAAATGGAATTATTATTGGATCTATTAGCATTGGCTGACCTCTCTAAGGACCAGAAAGCACACCGCATGCATACCTTGTGAAATTTGAGGTAATTTGAGCTTGGCCACTAGAGGATGCAACCCATTTTATACAAAGGAGATGGCCTAATGAGCAGACTACTTACAGTACAATGTTTTTTTTTTCTTTTTGTGGAAAGGTCTGCAAATGATTTTGGCTCATTTTCATGATAAGTGCTCCTTGGGTTACCAAAAGATCCTGAGGACAAGGTTTTTTACTGTAATGAAAAAAATGGGTGAAAGAACTGATGCTTTTGAAACCAAACACTGATGAAGAAAACATGAAAATGAAGCCATAAATTAGGAATAATGAAAGTAACACGGCTGATCTGATCTGCCTCCATGATAATTGCGAAAACATACTCCTGAATAACACCATTCCATTTGAGGTCCATTATTTCTCATTTTTGGGACCTAAGATCTATTTTCACACTATGTTGTGATTACTCATGGTTCAACGTCTGTTTTCTTGCTGCACAAACATATTTAGACAAGAGCAAGAAACAGGGATCAAAAGAAAACAAATTGAAGCGAGATTACATCCACCTAAAAAATAAAATGTAATTTTGAGTGCAGATCCCCGAATCACAGGCTTCATCTCTAAATTTCTACGTGATTCAAAATGTTTTGTGTTCATGTGGTACACACAAAATGAAGATAAGAAATTAAATGAATGTTTTTACGTGGATTACATATGTTGAGTTACAAGTCAGCAAACAGCATTGGTACACTATTTGCATTTGCACAAAAGGCACTCTGGCATGTTATTAAGATTTAGTGAGTGTCACCCTAGTGTTATAAGCCCTCTGAGCTTTATATCCCACAATTGCAATTGATGCTAGATAAAAATTAAAAAAAAGTCTACGCGTGTTACTGGAAATAATAGTTAACAGCAAGACTTGAAAAGAAGCTTAAGCCATCTTTGCAAAACTAGCTGAAAAGCTATTATTGCAACAATTTAATGAACATTAAGGAGCTCTACGAGTTGTTGCCTGCTCTATACCTGAGCTATATTGAAAAAGACCAGACTGGACAAATGGCAGAATTATTTCGAGACATTTTCATTGCTCGAGACATCAAATTACCTTCTCACACACAGACAGGCAAATTTTCAATCTGACATCATGATGAATAGCATTTCATGTCTTGTCCTTGGATATACTTATTTTCTAAACTGGATAAATGATTTTCTAAATTTGCATTGATGTTGAATGCGACAGCGAAATGTGATCAAACTGCAATCAGGTACGAACCCTTTTTGGGGAGCAGTGAGTGATGAGAAAGGTGGTGTGATGCCTCTTTAGTCATTTCAAATTATTTAATAGAATATTTTACAGGAGTCAAAAAAGAGAGCGCGTTATCAAATAAATAAATATGTATGTTTCAATAAATAGTTCAGAAGCAGCGTTTAAAAAAGGATTTATTGGATTTAAAAACCTTTCAAAGATTAAGGGGGTTTTGAAAGCCATCACAACGCAAAACACTAGGAGGGTAAAGATTAATTTGCTATTCCAGAGTTCTGAAAATCCAAGTAGCTCTGCACCCATGACCATAAAATTGAAAGCAGCAAATGGAGCATCTTTTGGTTCAAGACACACATTCAGTTTTGCTTTGGAAAAGCTATTAATCTAAACACTGATAATAGCTTCTTGCTGATGAACAGGGGCCCGCAACATGCTTTTCTACAAAAGCTACAGCATCCAATTACCTACAGATGTTAGCTTCACAGAATCGTGGCCCACCACATCTGTTTGGTTGTGGGAGATCTCATTATAGCGCGCTTGTTTTAAAGCACGGCTTCAAGGGCCACTTGGCACATTTTACCACAGTGTGTTGAGCATTAACAACTAACATTCTTGACTGCTGTGAAAGTTTGCATGTTAGACCTGATGACTTTCAACTGTTCCTCATTATAGCAAAGTCAACAGATTCCACCTTTATTTTATATGTTTCACAATATTGATGCGCAATAAGATAAAAATCATTTTTGAATGGGTAACGTGTGAACTAACTGCTATCAAATTAACTGTGGCTGATGCCTCATATTACCAGTTCACTGTAGGATCAATGTATTGAAACTGAAGCTTATGCACAGTCATCCTCACTCTCCTAGCCAGTTTAAAATCATTAAGTTATCTAACATATCTTTCAGAGAAGAGGGAAAAAACTTGAGTGTTCTCCTTGCTTTCAAATTTTAGTTATCCAAACTCAATGAAGAAAAGCACATTCTTTGATGTGAGATGAAAGTGCTCACCAAAACACCAGTGAGATTACAGTAAGTCTTTCTGATTTTTATTTTTATTTTATTTCCAGCAAATTAAAAACCATGTCTACCCTGTTCAATATCTCTAACTAATGCTTCATAATCACATCCTTCAACTGGGTCTGCTTGACTTAAATGCACTGGCTTATAAGAGGACTTGGGCTTTTATTCAAATGATCATATTCCAATGACAAATTCAAATGTGTTTTCCTGGGACTTTTGTGTGACAGACAAAAATAATTTCTTTCCACTACTCAAGTGGAAAGAAAATTTTCCACTGGATTTGTAGTTGTTTCCTTTTTCTGTGTTATGCCTTAGTTTTTATCTTCCTTAGAAAGAAAACATTGTTTCTGTTTCATTTTAAATAACTCGTTCTAGATTATTCTAATCCATGTTAATTATTTTGATAGTCCTTCTTGCTCCTCTGTCACCGTTCTCTTCCCCAGTCTGCTTGTCTGGTCCCCTCTCCCGATTGTGCCTCGTTAGAGATGGAGGGCAAGACTTGAGCAAAGGAGAGAAAGAAAGAAAGAAAGAAAGAAAGAAAGAAAGAAACAAAGAAAGAAACAAAGAAAGAAAGAAACAAAGAAAGAAAGAAAGAAGGAAAGAGAGAGAGAGAGACATCTCTTCTTTGTGAACTGTCTGAAAAGAGTCAAACTTCACATCACTACCAATCAGCAACCTGTTCCTTGTCAGTAATCAAGCTCCTGTGTTTAAAAGCTCCCTTCACTCACTTATGACTGGATTCTCCTATTATAGTCTGTTTGGGTCATGTTAGATGGTTCCTTGTGTGTTTGCAAGTTGTTTTGCATTTTTATTAAATACTTTCATCAGATCCATCTAGTCTCCGGCTTTCTCTTTGGTCCACCTTCTAGTCACACACCACGACACATTTGTCAAAATGCAACACTGTGGTCTTCAGGTTATAATAAACCTGAAGACATGCCGTGTTCCAGCATCTTCTTGGCTTGAGGTCAACTTCTATCAGGATTTCTTATGGTTTTCCTAGAGCTACTTTTGTAAAGTGAAAATATAATAAACATAATGTCTATTATATCTAACCACCTGAGCTGAGGATCCCTTCAGCTTCCCAGGAGTTATTATGGGCCACTAGGCTGCTTCTCTGATTATTACTCTCCTTGCCTTTAACTCTAGCAATATCTTGGGAGGTTTGAGCCGCACCTTACTCTTTCTATTCTCAATTGATGGATTGAAAAGTGCTCTGAGAAATGTTGAAAGCTTGCAAAATAGTTTTATATTTAAGACTTGCACAATTGTATTCTTGACATGTTTAATTTATTCCTGGTCTTTATGATAGAACAGAACAATTGTATTGATGCAGATATTTAAATTACACACAGTAAAAGACCTCCTGGGGTAATTCTTTTGTGTTTTATTTTATTTAAGTGTATCAATGTAAAAAGGAATACATAACACACTTTGAGATTTATTTTTGTAAAAAAAATAAAAGTTTGAAAACCACGCTTTTGTTTCCTTTTATTTATATTTATTTAAGCCACTCTGTAAAATACATCAAAGTTTGTAGTTGTAATGACAAAACATGGAATGAGTATGAATACAAGCAAGGCATTGTAAATCCCATATTTGTTAGATGTTTCTTCTTCTAATACCATTGGCTATCTTATTCAGTTTTGTGTTTGAAGACTGCATTACTCACACATTAGCATGTTTTCCAATGTATCTTGAAGGTTTCAGAAATGAAGTAACCACAGTCTGGTTTATAGTTCTGACCTCTTGTCTTAAGTTGTCAAAAATCTCAAATCAAATCTTGAGCAAACCTCAAATCATTATAATAGGTAAAATATTTTTGGAATAGTGGTAAAACAAATAAGGAAGCATTTAGTTTTAAACTTTGACTCAAAGAATTATTTAACACTAAGGGAAAAAAAAGGTTTGTGATGTGTTTGTTTGTTTTTCTTTTTACCAATTAAGGGTGTTGGTTATTATGGAAGTTTTTCTATTTGTGACTATTTCTGTATATTTTCAATTATCTGTAGATGTTTTCATATAGTGGATTACTGTTGTAGCATTTTTTCAAGCTTCTGTGAAGTGATTTCTGAATTTAAGATTGACATATACCCTGTACAGTCACTGATATGCAGAAGTAAGGCAGACTTACTAATCTTAAAAACGGCAAGGTTCACAAAAAGTCACAAATCTCTGGTATTAATTATGGTTTATTACACATTTTTATTTAACGGCACATGCCAACATTGTTCATAGTTCCGGGGAAATTCTGAAACAGCACTTAAAATAAAATGTTCTGGCTAAAACGTGTGGCATGTTGTAAAAAAGAATCCCTGTTTGCTCACTGCATGTACATATAAACAGCATGGGTGGTCAGAGCTCAACCAGGAAGCTGGTTTCACAATGATGGTGAATATTTATGGTGGGGGATTAAAATGGTCTTCCTTTGTTTTCAAAAGAACTATGGCTGACATTAGTTTATTCTAGGCAATCGTCTTCTCTCACGTTTGTGGGTCAAACATCTTTTATAAAGTGTTTCCAGATGCCATGATTTCACCAGGGGATTTCACAGATAAGATTAACAACAGGGGTAATGAGCAAAAACCTTTGCTTGTTAAGAACCTGTAATAATGCTTTCATTATTTCAGGGAACAGCAGTGCAAGACTTCATATAATGAAAGTAATTATTTATGTCTTTGCAATAAAATAGAGCGCTAATAAATTAATATTAATGCCCAGAGAGAACCGCCATCTGGAGATTTAAGGATTTTAGGCAAATTTTACCAAACGTGCCAAAAGAGCCTTCCTTCCTGGATGGAGTCGCCCCTTGAAATGGAGGATGGGGCTTCCAAATCCCCCATGGAGAACGTTCAGCCCTGTGGCATGTTTGGAAATCCAACTCTCATCCAAATTACAGAAACTGCAAAGTAGACATTTCCAACCGTCAAGGACACAGTGGGAGAAATGTGTGTGAAACCTCTTTTATTTCATTACACCACGAGGACACGCGATGTCAAGCCGAGGTCCCACGCTGATAATATAATTGGCTCCTTGTATAGCAGAAGCGAAAGCATGACACCGTGTGTCCCGTGAGGAGACGAGCATATTGAGAAAGGAGTGGAAAATCCTCGCTGCGCGCATATGAATGCATTCGTGACAAGTTAGCAAATAATTACTTTGTGTGTACAAGAAAAACAAGGCACGTTTATGCAGTGAAAATGCCATTCTGGAGAATTCAGTAATTTAGGGGGAAAAAAGAAACTTTGACACACTTATAATGTTGGTGTAGATGCTTGTCAGAGCACAGACGGCACAAACAGGGCCTTGGAGATGCAATTCTTGCATTGTGCACTCTCCAACTGAACACCAAGACCTCTTACTGTAGCCTGCCATCATAAATCACTGTTCCGTTGGAAGTTTGTGATGGATTTGCATACTCAGTTCGCAAACAGTGCCCTCCATTAGGATCTTGCAGGAATGGCTGCAACCAAAACATGACCTTTAAAAGCTGCTTTGTTGAGCAATTCATTCTTGTACACACTGCAGTAACAGAGCCTCCTGGTCCCCCTGTAGAATTAAGTTGATTGAGCATGGCCTAAATTGGATCAACCATATCTCGCGTGTAAGGAGCCCTGGGTCTGTTAAATCGCCTGGAATATGATGCAGCCAAATACTTGGCTCTTTAGTTGGCAAGACAGTTTCCGATTCAATGCCTGAGAGAGTTATAGACCCATAGGTCTCCTCAGCTGACTGTGGCCATACTGTGCTTCTAATTCCCTTCTGTTTGTTCTCCATCAATACCAAAATGCCCTAAAATTTGCAATACAACATCATTTACATGAAATTAATGACTACATTAAATCGCAACACAACAGTTTAAGCATTTCCTTTGCTCCTGCGAACACAGAACACCAATTAATAAAGCTTGCCATACAGGCAAAAATTAGCCAAATTTTATGCCTGTTTCTGCAATTTAAGAAATTGCAGATCTCATTAGTTTTGGACATCCAGAGGGGATGTGTAGATGGAGTGCAGTGGCTTATCAAAAGGCTCTCAGCCTAACAACCCTCTAGAGTAACATTTTATGAAAGAGCCAAATTTACTGTCTTGGTGGTGCCTTGATAATAACTGTCTACACCAATAAAACAAAAACAAAAAAAGCTATTAGTATCAATCAGATATCAGTGTAGAAAGCCATTTGAGAGAAAATGAAACTCAAATCAGTGCTGCTAAACAAAACTGATGTGAAATATTAAGATTTATTTCTCATCCTACTCTTCAGAATCTCCTTTGTGCGGTTTCCTCGTTGTTTTCTCCTTCCTTTTTACTTCTTTCCCCAGTGAGCCCCCGCTAAGCGTGCCACAGGCCTGGTTTGGACCGATGTACTGCACAGCTGGGGGGCTAATGCAGAGAGAGGGATGGCTGCTGATGCCGCCTGCAGATGGAGATGTGCCATGGGAGATTTATTCCCAGCACAGTGATAGAAAGGGCTCCTGAGATATTAATTATGCCCCCCAAAAAAGAGCAGAAACAATGAAATATAAGAAACAGAGAGGCATTAATAATTTATACTCAGCAACAGACCAAAGGCTTTTTTAGAAATTCTTATTTCTGCTGAGGGACTGTCATTTTCCTATTCCACTGGACTTCTTTTAAACCTGTCTTCTCTGTGGTAGATGACTGGTGGAAAGTAATGATTAATTGTAGCAATCAGAATGTTCGGTGTAAACCCAAACGTTCGGCAGAAACACACCTGTGTGATTTATTGTGGGGCAGGAGGCAAAAGCTGAAAATGCCAGCCTTCACTGTTAAACAGGTGTGTCACTAACTTAAATGGCCTCCACTTCAAATCACTTGAAATTCTGCTGACAACAGGCACCTATAAAAGTTAACATACTGATGTTATTTTGATCGAATATCTTCTGAAGACCACATATCGTGTCTTTCGCTCACCCTGAGGATGAGAAAATGCTTTTTTTGGTTTGCACATCATATACAGTGCCTCTCAAAAATATTTACAAGTTCACATTTTGCTACGGTAAAGCCACAAGTTTTAATGTACAATTTATTAAGATGATGCATCTTTGCATTTCTTAAATAAAGAACAGTTTTATTAACCCTCCCTCTACTTTTGCTCTGACACCCCCAAAATGAAATTTAGTCAAACCAAATTGTAGACAGTATAACAAGAGAAGGAAGAAAACTAACATGGCATCTCACCCTGAGCAGCAGCATCATGCCTTTGGGATGCTTTTCTCCATAAGGGACAGGGAAACTGCTGAGCTGATGGGCTGGAAGAAAACATGTCAGTGGCTGCAGAAGACTTGAGATTGGGGTGGATTTTCACCTTCCATCGTCCTAAGCATAAAGCTTAGTTTTAGTTCAAAGCACATTCATATGATAGACTGGCCCAGCCGAAAGCCAACAAAGAATCTGTGGCAAATAAAAAAAAAAAAAAAAAATTAAAAATGCTATTCTGATTCAACTTCAAGTACCTGGCATAAAATAGTAACAGTGTCTCTATATGGAAAGCTGGCTGAAACCCACTCAGAAAGACTTTCAGCAACAATATTGACATGATACAAATTTTATTTGTTAAAGAATTTGAAAGCAACAGCAGTGACCCTGGTCTCCTTTTTCCACCTCTTTTCTTGGGGCTAATTATTGCTGGTCTATTGCATAAAAAACTAAGAAAAAATCAAAGGTAAGTAAGCTAACAATTTGAAAAAGTTCACAGAGGTATGAAAACCTTTGCAAGGTACTGTATCATAGATTCCCCAGAGGAATAATGATTTGGCTTTGGTTTGTGTTCCATCAGGAATGATGATAAAATGTTAACTGAAATGAACTTTGTTCAAAGTGCTTTCATTTCCTTAAGAAAAACACTAACAGTTAGAAGTATGCAATAAAATACTTCTAACTGAAGGAATGGTCCATGCATGCAAAGCATAATGTTGCTTTATACTTCTATGCAAAATGGTCATTCTATTTATGCTCACTCTTTCTAAAGGCATGAATTTTTTATAAAATGTGTAATTAAACTTAAAATAGCTTGTGTATATGTGTATGTGGTTTAAAAAAATGTTTGTACAACTCTTCTGTATCTCTGTAAGGCATAACTGCATAAATTGCTATTTTTACTCCAGTGATTTCTGTATTGGAAAGAGGCTTTAAAGTACAAATGAGCTCATTTAGGTTTCCGTTGAAAAAGTCTAAATCTGCTGCTCACAAAAACAAGTCTCTGATCTGCAAGGCTATTTGAGCCTATTTAGCTGCATCTTTGCGGTCAATTACTGATAACAATTATCCTCATTGTGGTATTAAACCATCACAATTTAGTCAATATGTAGCGGATGGATACATGCCTCGCCATACAGTGTGTGATTTGGCTGCCTAAGAGATTTCTGCACGATTTATTCCAAGAGTGCAATCATGGCAATAATGTAATAATGGACTGAAGACAAACAGACAAATAATGAGACACAGAAATCAATAAATAAGAAATGGGCATGAAATGGATGCATATGCACACAATTACACAAATGGATGCATATGCACACAATTACACACACACACACACACACACACACACACACACACACACACACACAGACGAAGAAGGAGAGCAAAAAAATAAAGTTGGTTCTTTGCAGGCAGATTGGTCTTTCCTGTAATCAGTACTGTGACGCACATTCTGACAAAGAAAGATAAAATTAAGCCTGTAGTGTATGTGTGTGACTCATACGATTACACATTTCTGGCTAATATGAGGTCACCATCAACCCAAATGAAATGAAGTGTGAGACACAGCTTTTTGTGAGCTGAGCAAATCATGCCTGTAGTCATTCACTGAACAAAGGAGACAGTGTTTTGTCAAATTCATCAGACAACCCTGAGAAAATGTATTTTATACTATAGAAATTTAAACAAATGGCTCTTTGATTTAGAATATGAAAATGATTTTGATTAAAAATATCAATTTAATATCTATTTATAATTGTTATTTTTATATTCGGTAGAATGACATTTTAGGTAGAATGCTGCTAAAAGTATTTGACCAATACAGATTTCATCAGTTTTTGTTTATTTTAAAAAAACTTTTTTTTGATATTCAACCATAATTATACCAAATGCAAAAAATTGTTTTCAAATGTTGATTATTTCGCTAATTGCTGAAAATAAAGCTTTTTTTTTTTTTTTTTTTTTTTTTTTTTAACCACGTCTGGTCCTTTGACTTCCCTTGTCATCAATTGTGCCATTACCAACCTAATTATTTTTTGGTTTCTCCAGCAGCCCTGAACTGATTCCTGCCAAACCTGTAGAAACAGAAAATCTCTTTTAGAATCAGTATGGTAAGCTAAATGAAACCACATCATATGTTTCTGTAACAGATGAAAAACAACATCACTAACATCAAGAGTCTGACAAAGGTTACAATTCCATTTCCTATGCCTCTCTGACTCAGCTGATCCGTTTTCTAAAAATGAAGAACAAAGCAGGGGAATAATCGGAAGAACACCAGCAAACCCATGTCTGAATGTCCAACAAAAGAAACACAAATTTAGAGGCACCTGGTCAAACGCTGGTCTAAAATCCTATTAAAATGCCATTGCATGAACTCACTGGAGTGTCATACTTCAGTCCTCCAGTGCCAGTGTCCTACAACTTTTAAATGTGTCCAACACACCTGAATGGAATGGCTTAATTCCCTAGTGAAAAAAAATATATACTTTAGTATATTTCAAATACACTTACATTTGTGTTAGTACATTTTAAGTATACTAAGTATTAAGTGTACTGCCTAAAAATATATACGAAGTATACTAAAAGCATGCTTGTACCAATTTTGACATTATAACTTTAAACATACTTAAATATAATTGTACCGAAATACACTTTTAAGAGATATATTAAATAAAAATATACTTTGTCAACAAAATATATATTTGCTCAAGTGTAAATGTACACTTGCTCAATGTATATTTAAAATATATTTTAAATATCTTTAAAATATATGTTTTAAAGATATTTAAAAGATATCTTTGAACATATATTTTAAAATATATGGTCAAAATAGAATGTTTTTTTTAAATTCACTTAAAATTCACTTAACAAATAAAAAATAACAGTCTTTATAGTGGAACTTGATGCAATGTTGTTTAACAAAGTAAATAATGTGGTCATACCTCCAAACATCAAACATTGACAATTTGGTGGCACAGGTTCGACAACAAAAACAATACTTGTCCTTAACACTAAACGTAGCAGGTATCTTCAGTTTTACATCTCTCCGAATATGATCTGTTGTTTTCAGTTTTTTAACTAAAACACGGAAGCTGTTTTTACCCAATCCATTTTCAGAAGTATGATGGAAGATCTATTATTGAACGGCATTAGCTCCAGTTCACACTCCAGACCAGATGGTGGCGGTATTGCACACTTTCAGTTTTTTTGAAAAGCACCATAAAAAAAGAACAGCCATGAATCCGGAGAAGATAACAGATGCTGTTCAAATTCGCCATTTTTCCTCACAGAATATTTCCTTAAAAGTAGAGAGGGCCTTGATAATAGTTAGTAGTTTTGGTAAATTCAAGCTGGTGACGTCCTAGTCCGAGTTAGACGACAACACCACTGGAGAAGAACCGGATGGAAATTAAATGTGGGTCACAAAAGAAGCTCGAACGGATGAAGGCTGCTAACGTGCTGCTAGCTGGTGGTAAGTTTGCTCACAAATGCTAATTATTTTTCGTTTAATTATAAATAGTGCAGTAAAGATATAAACAAACTTACGTTGGTTTCAGAAATAATTATTTTATTAATTTTATTGTGACTTTTACGATTATTACTATAACAATCTGCATGGAGGCTCTGTTTGTTGCGACTTCATAAACTTAACCTGTTTTTTTTTCAGCTCAAATCTATAGCTATCTATATAAAATGCTAAATTAGAATGAGACTCGTTTTTCAAATTAAAAGTGGATTTCGCAAATGTTAGTTTTTAAACAAGTTTCATTAAGTATACACTTGTGCACTACAAATGTTTGTAAGATGTGATGGAATTTTCTTCTAATCTTAAAGTTTTATTAGCTGTGAGCAGAACCATCTTAACTGACAGCAAAAAACATCCGTATCTATGTATCAGTGGGATACATAGATTTTCTTAGTTTTGACACTTTAAAAATCAAAAACATAAGTGATCTGAGGAGTTTTCAGAAGAAAATCAAAACCAAACAGCAGGGAGTATGTCTTTGTCCCTCTTGCCACGCAGATCCTCTGATGTTACAAGTAAAGGTAGCTGCAATTAATTTGACCAGCTGCTACGATAAAAGGGGCAGAGGACGCTGACTGGTTAAAGTCAGGCTCCAGAATTTAAATTGGCTGAGGGGATGGATCAAGAGTGAGCAAACTGGTTGCAGAGATAAGGTAAGGACCACTAGATTGAATAGTATAAGAAGTCTGCGGTGGAGGCTGACAGGGGTGATGGAGTGCTGTGCTGCGTATGATAGGGGTGGATATGTCACCTGCCCCAGCTTCACTCTCCGCCGGGAAAAACCATTACGATGATCGATTTGTCCTTGGTATCAGTTCTCTTGTTTTCCTGTCTCCTGAGGAAGGGTGCTGATAGGCTGGCAGGTGGTAAACAAAGACGCAGTTGTTTCTTAAACATTGCCATCTGAGAGTTTGGCACTCTATTGTGTAAAGTGTGCATTGCCATAAGGACAGCAGTGGGATCATTATAGCATCTGCGTTTAATCTTTATTGGCATCAGTGCTGTCATGAGTACAATAATTACCCTATTTATCATTACATTCAATGTTGTCTTGAGCACAGTTTGAAATACTGTCATTGAAGTCTTCCCATGCTGCCTTCAACATGAAACTCCTCACATTTGTACTTCAGAATGACTTGACATCACAGTGACATTAAATATTCCCTTACATATGCTATGTAAGGGATATACTGTATATATACAGTATATATACACAGTATATATATAAGTGTTGAAAGTTAAGTGTTTCAGAACTGCATATGCCACCCTCGGCAAATAATAAGGCCACTCTAACACTTTCATTTTAAATATTTTTTTGAGCCATTCAGAATTACACTTGCTGATATGTTCAGGATAAATGTTCTGATCCAAACTCCAGAGTATTTAAGCTCATGGTCATGAACTGATAACCAGATATTGTTTCCTTTTGAACAATTATGACATCTATGACTTGGTGAACAGTCCCAGATAATCACACAAGTACTATTTTGTTTTGTTCTGTTTTTTGTTTGTTTGTTGTTTTTTAATGCATTGTTAGTGTTATGCCACATATGTGAAACATACCTTCAAAATAAGATCTGCATATCTTCAGTCCACATTATTAGTCTTGGGAATCATAAAGATATATATTTTTATGTGTTTTAATGTGAGCTCAATCTTTGTGGTCTGTTTGGTCGGCAGTTTGGTCAGCAGTTTGGCCTTAGAGCTCTCTCAATAATGTAGTTTATGCCTGTTTACTTAGTTAAAGTGTTTACTTAGTTGAGGTAGATGTTTCCCTCAGCTTCCTCTCAGACGAGCGTCTCCAGCTGCATAGATCTGGAAAGAACAACCAAGGATGAGACTGCCTCTCCAGCGTTAGCAGGATTTTGATTGACATAGCGGTTCTCTCCCACCTTCGAAGTCATACTCCACTCAGTGCAAAACAACCAGGGCTATAGTGCCAATAGAACCGGACTGAACGGTTTATGCCCACTTTCTGCAATTTTATGTGTTTGTCAGAGTACATTTTTCACCTTCTGAATGCTCTCTTTGAGTAATTTTGCTGGCTGGCCATTCCCAGGTCACTCCTTCACGGGTCCATGTTTTCTCCACAAATGTTTTTTCTCCCTTTTCTGTTATCTTTCCTGAGATTTTTAGTTGTTTTTTTTTTGGTTTTTACAAATAATGTATTTTTTGGGAGAGATTATTTTTACCTACTTGTCGTTTTTTTTCATACAGGTACAATTTAAGATACAGTTTTACAAGTATGACTAGTAAAACTGACCTTTCCAAAAAAAAACATTGTTAATCAGACTTAATTTATGACTTAATTAGGGGACACTTATAAAGGACAAATTATTTCCTTGATAAAATAAGTTATCATTTGGAAGCAAAATTTTGTATTAACTCATGTTCAGAATAGAGGGAAAATACCTTTTTTACAGTAACTTAATATCCATTAGGATAAAAGATGCAACATATGTTTGGTATGCGTCATGGATAACAATGTATCTATAATCCCCATGCAGTCAACCTGTGAAAGCCTTACAGGCAAAATAGTGTGATTTAGCATTAGTCAAGGCCAGAGCATTCTTCAGCTGAAAGGAGCAGGGAAACAAAGCATTCCTGGAACTAGGTCAGTCAGACTATTCCTGTCATTGAGTATAAATCACTGCCAGGAGTGACAAAAAGAAACAATATAATACAAGCTACTGAGAGGCACAATCTAGGTGAAAATTATTTCCGTGACCTCATTGACAAGAATGGTGTTACCTGCTTGTAGGTCTCTTTAGAAAAAGATTACCCTCAATTTTTCCTGCTGTTACCTTTTTTCTGTCATCTAAAAGAAAATGAAAAACACTGTGTTTCTATTCACACTCTAAATCCCCCCAGCTCTACACCAAAGTGTTCTGTACCATGTTTGACTAAGCCTTGGTGGTATATATTCTACGAACAGACAGACAAATCCCTTATATATTTTGCTGCATTTCTCTTGCACATGATGATACTTTCCCTGGGCCAACTTCACCACTAGCTTGCCTGCAAGGAATGTTGAAAGCAATCTGCAGAGGTCGGGAAGACCCGGGGAGATGAATCGGAACAATGCCTCACTGGCCTTCGCTCTCACTGAGAGCCAGAGAGCTTTGGGTGTAGACAGACAGAACTTTTTTCGTTTTGCAATAGCCCCTCAGCAGTTCTTTTGAATTGTCAGTATGTACACCAAATCTACACTGGTGAATTTGTCTCTTTATAGTTTTAGGGAACATCTGAATCACCATTCACAAGATGTTGTAAGATTATTAGCAGATATTGAAAGATGATATTTTAAACTGTGGAATTCTTATCGCGTTTCTATTTCGTTGTCCATTATATTCCCAAAAAATGTAAAAGACCAAAACAAAGTAGTGCTAATTTGTGAAAGAAGCATATTATTTTATTCTGATACCGTCTTAGTAGAAAATGTTCTGGTAAAAATGTTTTAGAGAAAACAAAAATTAAAATGGGTGGTACTATTAGTATTGACCAAACACGAGGGTACTCCACAGATTTCAGATGTTTGTAAATTAAATTAAACTCTGTGTCCTTTCCTTAGATTTTATTCGTGTTGGCCTATTACATATAAACTCAATAAAATAAATTGAAGTTTGTGGACGTAATTTTGGAAAAATAAAATGGGAAAACATTCAAGGGGCTTTGTAAGGACAAGTCACAGTCTCAGGTAAAGACATCAACTGTGAAGGCTTGCTATTTTAAAAACTAATCCATTCGTGTAAGATGGTTCGTCGACAAGAGCTTTTCTCTGCATATATTTATCATTGTTTTTCTATTCCATCCTCACAGCATGAAGTTTCCAGCAACTCCCTCGGCTTTATTTTTCCTTCTCTGGATAAAAACACAGGTTTGCTATTTATCTGAGCTATCAGCATCTGGCATTTATTACAGAGGGATGGGAGCGCAAGCTTGGTGGATTATTAGGATTACAGGTGGATTGGTGGAAGAACGGGAGTCATAGGAAGGTTAATAATAGCAAAAACTCCTCTTACCCACATAACAGCAGATAGACACGCCTGCAGGCTTTTTCCTACATTAGCAATGTCTGAGCTTTCACTCTAACTTTTGAACATAGAGTCTTGGGGAGAAAAAAAATCCCAGAACAACTTTCTCTGAAGCTGCTTTAAACCTAACACGTGTGCAAAGGTTCAAACAAAGCAAACACAGTGATTGTGTTGCCACAAAAGTGTGGACCTATTTCTATTATGATTCCAATACTTTTCACATATAATAATTCTCATGAGATGTAATGTTTACTTGCAATTTGTTAAGCACATTTGAGGCTTTAAAGCCCCATCTTGCTATCCTGTCTGCAGGCACGTTGGCCTCAGAATGTTTCTGACAGTTTTCATGTAAACTGTGTACATGCTATTTCTCATGGCAGATATAAAAGCACCACTAATCCAGAGCGACAGAGGAATAAACACAATCCTTAATCTCATTGATCCCAGCACAAAATCATTCAATTATCCCCCACCAGCTAGTATGGAAGCATGCACAGAGGGAGATACAGAAGAGGTAACAATCTTTTCTTCCTGTCATAGCACAATAAAAAAAAAATAATCAGAGCTCATCAAAACATGATAATAAAATACCACATGGTAGCAAATAGGTACTACTCTCAATAGCTGGTTAATAACTGTGAAAAGATGACAGGCTGACAATGTGCTGTTTAACCACAGGCTGTCATACTTGAAGTCTAAAAACTACTGACGCTAAAACAGTCCACTTCGACTTATTTTACTAACCCACCAGTAGGTGACATATGAACCTGTCTTTGTGGTAGTGTGAAAGAATCTAAGCAACACTCCTGGTGTGCTTTTGATGAGAGAGTACAATTTTAACACAATATCTAAAAAACAAAAAAGTCATCCAACTTCAAAAAACAACAGACTAAATGAGTGGCTTTTTTCACTTTCTCCGCTTCCATTGCCAAACTATAACCAGAGGTAGCCTACAATTCAAAATTGATGTCATCGTTCACAACACCTTCTTCTGTTTGGTGAGTTAGTTGAAGAAATTGAGCTGAATGGAAGAAAACCCAGCCATAACACTGAAGGGAGATGAGAATCAAGAAAAACTGCGTTGGAAGCCAATGGCCAGCCTAGCATAAATCCAGCATTGGGGCTGGATTTGTATCTTAGCATTGGTATCATGGGTCCAAAATAAGTTTAGTGTCATAGAGGGTGACATACTGCTGGTGGAGGGGCAAAGCATTTACTAAAGGTCTAGAATGAGAAATCAGAATTAAGTAAAAGGAGACAAAGGTGAGGAGAGCTTCACTGATACATGCAGTACTAAGTGACCCATTTTAACAGCCTACAGCCTGCAACCTATTATCAGAGATTTTCTTTTTTTTTTTTCTTGAAGCTTCATGGAGCGCAGACCTGCTCTGATATCAGCGTGTGACAGCTACAGGATTGCTGCTGCCTGCTCACTGATTTAGGGCTTGTGTTTTCTATTCTGTTCATTAGAGCTTTCTAAGCAGTTGGAGCTCTTGTAGGTTCGTGACATTTCAGCTAGCCACATCAAAGGATTTGGCAAGGGGGGTGCGTGGAGCAGCTGCAGGGGGTATAAAGCCTAAGGTTGAAATAGGCTACGTACACTTCCACATACACTCAGAAAAAAAGATGGCTGAACAAACATTCCTGCGGATGCATCCATTCCCTCGTATTTAACATTTCCTCTCTAGCCAAAAATAAGTATATAGTCTTGCTTCTTGGACTGGCAGTGACCTTTTCAAAGCAGCTACAAAAACTTGTTCAGCCTCTGGAACCTTGCAGACTTCACATTTCCACCCCTGTAAAGCAAATGTTAGTTTTAGAAGTTAGTTTGATCAGGCCAACACAGAGTTGTGGGGCGTGGATGGTGGTGGAGTGAGTTTGATGTATGGCACCAGATGCCCGCTGCCAGATGTTGTACAGGCTTACATGCAGGTCTGGCATGAGGTATTCAGGGCTGGCCGTGAACTAATTAATCTGCTCCCGCCCTGATTTCACGGAAGGTCACTGTGAAAATATGTATGCTTGTGAATATCTAACTAAACGACTGCATGAAAGAGACAGAATCTTATGAAATGTACTAGTATATATTTTTTTCTGTCTGACAGTACCAATTCCCTTACATAGGTGAAAATCAACTCATGACTGTCTGAGCATGGCCTGAGTATCATCTTTGTGGGAGTATATTATGACCAAAGAACATGTTCTGCCAGTAAGAAGCTAAATTGAAACAAGATGTGCAGGCCCCTTGCTCCTTTGAAGGTGTTCCACATCATACCTCTGATTCTGAAGAGACTCAGAGCACTACCATAAAAGGACACTCTGTTTACCTTAACCTGCCTTCATCTGTTCGCCAGATGTTTGAAAGTTTTTCTTTCATCTCGTCGCCCAAACCTTATTTTCCTTCGAATAGCAAGTTTGTTACTCTACATTATGCATGGATGGGAAAAGAAGAAAAGTCAACTTTCTCCTGCTGGAGGGAGAAGGGGCTAAATTTGAACATTGTTTAATTTGCCTTTACAAAGCCTGCTGAGATTTAAGGATTTTCTGTGGAAAGGATTTCCAACCTCCCCGCCTCGCCCGATGAAGACATTGATACCACAGAGAAGAGAGGCTGAGACCTGTAAACATGGCCTCTATTAAGTCCTCAGCTCAAGCAAACTTGCCTACACGACAGACTTTGTGTTATTCTAACAGAATTGTTTCCTTTGCAATACTTTCTTGATTATGGTTAATAGCTGTGTAAAGTAGCTCTCCTTTCACTAAACACAAGGACACACAACATGGAAAAAAAGCAGAAAATATATAAAATCTTATGATTTTCAAACTTTTAAATGATTAAAATTTTACAGCTGTCGTAATTTTGTTGGTCTATATTCTAAAGATGGAAATGGGAAGTTATAATTCAGTCTTTTTGGATTGCTTTTAAATAGAAAGAACATCTGGTTTGAGGTAAGGCACACATTTGCTTCCTTTTTATTAGACATGAACATTGGCCCAACTTAGTAGGAAAATTCTGTCTACTGTCTTTGTTTTTGTCTTTGTGAAGATTTAAAGGCAAAGGTAGAAAGCAAAATAAAAAAGCCACCCCAGATGTAAGTGATTTAAAAAATAAAAAGGGAAATTACAACATTTACCATAATGTGGTTAGGTTCATGAAATTTCCAAGATCCAGATATGGTTAACCTCAAACTTATTCATGTCCCTATGAGATTTATGTTCAACAGTTTCTTTGATTGCCACCATCATTTTTCTTGTAAAAGTGAAACGGATGTTTGGACTGGTTATTGAGAATCTTGGGGTGGGGGGCTAATTAATGAAAATTGGCTGGCTAAAATAGTTTTCAATGTTGTAATGAATAAGTTAATTTAAATAAGACAAGCGATGGTCACCTTGCTTCTTTGCCATTTCCAAAAATATCATTGATTTCTGATTTATCAAAGGCTTTTTGAAACTTAGTTTAATTTTTTTTTTTAAATGGATATCTGAAGACATACTGATTAGTTTTAATACTTATTTGGCCTCATTCTCATAACACACATTGGTTTCTGAAAAAGGCATGCCATGGCACTTATTAATGGTTATTCATAGCCAAACCAGTCTATTGTGGCACAACACCATTAGTCACTGGATTAATTAATTAATTAACAGAAGAAATGAACTGATATAAGATGATTAAGTACACAGGGGTAAAATGTTTTGTTCATAGGGGAGGTTGAGAGGAAATACCTCTCAACCTGAAGTAAGAATTGGTAAAATGGTGTAGAGAGTTGAAACCAGCTAAAGCAAATGGAATTTCTGAACAAGATAGTCCTTTTTATTCTTGTTATCTAACTTAAGCACTTTTAACTCAGCATGAACTCAAGCAATAATACATGGAAATTTTGTTTTGGTCATGTGGATTAGAACAAATTAGATTTGGCCGTACCAAAGTTAATGAATCAACATCAGAAAGACAACCAAAACTTAACAATACATTTTAATGTATGTATATGGTATTGTCTTTGTTGTTCTCTTCCCCGAATCTTCCAAGCGCAAAGAGGTTTCTAATGTTACTGGAAATTCCCTCCCTTTTAGTCATCAAGCACTTTATACAGGTTCATTTTCATTATCTAGAATGAATGATTAACCTTAAACATTGAGCTATTTGGATTTGAATAAGCACCACTGCTATTCTGTGGCTGTAAGAGCTAGTAATTAGAAGTTCCTTGACTAGATCGTGAGATAGAATAACATAGAAGAAATTATATATATATATATATATATATATATATATATAATTATTAAATACCTTGTGGAAAAACCTCTCTTTCATACTAGAAAAGTCGGGCACCTCCTGTATCTGTCTAGAGAATGCAGTCCTGCTATGATTATAACCCATTCTATTCTTCCCCCAGTATCAACACCCGTCTTATGCCTTCTAGCAATCTGATTATTGATTCTTTCCATAGATTTTCAACTGGATACAAGTTATTGAGTGGTCCATTCATCCCTCCATCCATCCTTCAATGATATAAGGGCTGCCAGGATCATATGCTGGAGACTAGGAAGCCCTATGTTGGGCCACCTGCAAACTTCATTTTGGTCTGTTTTTGGGGGGATTGATGTGAAAACCATTCTTCTTTCAAACATAATTTGTACAATTATATCCAACATATAGCTTTGGCCTCATCTGACCAGATTTGATTCTCCTAGTATTTCATTAGTCTGTCCAACTCTTTCACAGAAAACATCAAAGAAGCTTCTACCGGCTTTTTCTTCAGCAAGGGTGTCTTGCGCAGAAAGTATATGTAGAGGCCACTGCAGTTGAATGCATTACTTTTTCATGGGAGGAGTTGTGTCTACTGTTTCCAGGTCTTTTTGAAGCTCTCTTTGAATACTCTGGGGCTCTTATAATTATTCTATCAGCTTCTCTGTCAGAAGTCTTATGGGAGCATCAGGTCTTCCTTGGTTTTTGGTTCTTTCTACCTTCGGATTGTGGCTCCCAGTACACTCACTGGAACATTCAGAAGCTTAGAAATGCATTAATGTTATTATGCTTTTCAACTACAGGACTTTTTGTGAGGGCACTTTTGCTTTTGCTATTCATCCCATTCTTACGATTATGGTTTACTGAAGCCCCAAAATTCAATGTCTCGGAAATGTAGAATACAATAAAAAAAAAATGTAATAATGGAAAATTATGGTGTCACACCCTAATCAGATAATTAACCCAAACCACATGTAAAGGTTTCCTGAGTTTCTCACTTTGAGTCATAGTCACTCAGTAGGCTACACAATCACGGGGAAACTGCTGACTTGACCGATGTCCAGATGACATCATAGATACCCCCCTTCACAAGGAGGGAATGTCACAAAAGGTCATTGCTGAAGAAGATGGTTGTTTACAGAGTTTTATATCCAAGCATATCAACAGATAATTGAGAGGGAGGAAGAGGCGTGGTAGGAAAAGTAGAGACCTACAGCTCCGAGAGGATTGTCAAGCAAAATACCTTCGAGAATTTGGGTGAGCTTCACAAGGAGTGGCTGAGACTGGAGTTGGTGCATCAAGAGCTACCACAGAAAAACAAATACTAGACAGGGGCCACGCATATTGCATTCACTGTTTCAAGCAACTCTTGCTTGTTCAGTTGTCAAAATTCTATTGTCAACATGCTAAACTAAGTTAAAAATGAAAATCATTTAATAATTTAGTGGTATTAGTTATGTGAGAACCCCAAAGTTTCTTACATTAGCAGGGAGATTAATTCATGGACTGGAATGTCTGGGCGTTTGGCTTTGATCTAAAGAATTACACTTTCAGGCTATTGTTTGGAGAGTACAAAGACACAAAAGGTTTTGCAGGGCATATGACCACCCAGGTTTAGATTGTTTTATACAGAACTTGCTTCAGAATGTTTTATGACTCTTTAAGTCACAGCAATAAAATTTTCCTAACCTAGGTCAGGCAGACACTTGTAATAGCTTTCCACACATATCTACATTCAACAAAAATAATGAAGGAGACTAAGACAGTGTTCACCTTGAATCCTTTACTCCTTTGTGGAGGCTCACAGCAACGAGACAAGTCAATTATCCTGCAAAGAAAACCTGTACCTCATAGCTTTAGGTCCCTTTTCTGCTTTCTTCCTATGGCACAGTCTTAACACAGTAACATTCAAAGTGTGGATGCTCACAGTAAAATAAAGCTAAACATTCCTTTAGTCCTTTTGTCTTTGTTTCGGATTTGATAGCACCTGAAACCTTATGCTGACATAAAGCCAGAATAACAGTGACGGCGTTTTCAAAAGACTGCTTGATTAGGCAGAGTGCTGTATTCGCTGGGTCCTGCGGCAGTTGTCAGCCTTGTCTCTGCACCACTGCCTCTGCTGGTGAGATTTATCCTGTTTGTTTTGGTACAGTAGCAACTTGTTTCCCTCTTTGAGCTGTTACGCACCTTCACTCCTTCGAAAGGAAAACAACCTTTTCATGGAGCGAGGAGAAGAAAGGTTTTGAGGGAGGAACATATTCTGCTCCCAGGAAGGATTTTTCTCTTGCAGATCCAGCACGCAGCATATTTGGTTTTCCTTTATCTGCTCCACTCCAAAGGCTTTTTCACACCTTCATTTTATGTAAACATTGCTTTCTACACTGACATCTGGCAGCATAAGAACGGAATTCCACTGCAGCTTATGTTTAGTGAGCTCCGGTAATTCCACCGTGCTGGATGCCGCTGCACGAATGCGAGCCAGTGCCTATCAAGGATATTTGCACAAACATTTAAAGTTAAATAACTTTGCTGTAAATGCATTAAGGTAAAAACTCATATTTGTGATTGTTTTTGCAATGTAGTAGTTCACACATATTGTTCATTTAGAATTTGAATCCATTAGGCTCTACACTACATCTAAGTAGCGTCAAGTAATTTAAGTCATATTTGGCTTACAGGCCTTTGCGCTCAGTGAATGTGAAAGTCTACTGTGTTTTTAAATTTGACATTTAATACACAATTTGCCTAATTATTCTGACAATCATTGCACAAATCTGTTTGGGCAATAATTTGCCCAAGTAAATTATTGCTTCTAGATTTAAAAAGGAAGGTATTTTGATTTGCATCCTGTTTCTTAGGTCTGTTGAACTGTTTCATCAGTGAAGATCCACCTGGATGAGCCGAGTCAGAATCGTCAATTGTGATATTGCAAGGCAGAAAAACCTAATAGAGATGAGACATATTGTATTT
>CAEFZX010020810.1:0-62933 GCA_903066825.1 Alfaro cultratus | reverse complement strand
AAATATATATAGATAGATATATATATATATATAGATATATATATTTGATAACATATTATAATGTAACACAGTGCAATTCCTCTGTGTCTAGAAAACCTTGATTAAGCTCCCTATTCTGGAAATATTTTACACAAACTATTTAATGTTATTACTGGTCAAATTTATGTATTTTTCTCTTCAGCTTAACTGAAAAAGTAGATGTCCAGTTAGATCATTTAATCACGTATTTTTTTTAGCTCAGTATGAGCTAAAAAAGTAAGTTTTATACAACTTCGAGAAAAAAAAAATGATTCAGTGTCCTTTTCGAACTTGATGCTGATATGTACATACAGTTTTTTTTCTTTGAAAAGAAAAAAATCATCACTTGTTTTGCCTTAGAGCAGTTCTGTATCTGACTGCGTTCCTGGAAAAACTGTCAGCCGCAGGCGAAGCGGAGGGTTAGGTTTAAAGTAGGGGGGGGGGGATGAAACTGTATCCTATTGGCTACTGAATAAATGGGCGGAGTCAAGATGAGACAAAACAGACAAGTTGCGCTCGTAAGACACAGACAACAGCTTTAGAGTACAAGCGTCATCTTCGTGATTTATTCGTGCCAAGGAGCGAAAGATCCACGAGTGCGCATTGAAATCTGTCACTGAGGACGTTTTCTTTAAAAATAAAAATCAAAATATTTTTCCAATTAACCGGCTGAGGAGAAGAGAACAGAAGCCATGGATGTGGTGTGTCTGATGTGTTTGGCGTTGACCATCGGTGCGTGGTTTGCCTCCGCGGAGCGGCACAGCGTCTACTGGAACAGCTCAAACCCAAAGTAAGTGCTCAGATCGGGGCTACACTTTCTTTTCCTGCAACGCGCAGAATAGCAACTTCTAAATTTGATCAGTCACCGCGCACGTCTCAGTTAATTGAAACTTTTCTTACCGTTTTTGCTATTTTTGTGTAACCACATCCACAACTGGTTTTAATTGTTACTTTCATAATACAGCTAAACGTGTAGGTTATTGTTTGGATACCCTTTATATTAACTTTAAGTATGTTATTCAGTGGTATATTTTGCTCCAGGAAAAATAATTGACAAAAACCACATCTGGATACTGAAGTATGCATGATTTTACAAAACGCACAGTTTTTTGTTTATTTATTTTAATTTAAATAAATCCTCTTTTTATGCGCATTGGGACTAATAGCTTCACAAGAAGCACGGGAATTCTGGACGGATTAGATTTTATGGGAGATGGGAAAGTTTTGACAGAACTTGAGATTCTGAAGCAGTAACATCTCATTCCGCCCTTTAAATGTCAAACATAGTCGCAGCCATGCACAATATAAGTGAACAACTTTGAACAAGAAATTTGATGAAATGTTAATGAAGATAGGGACAAAACAGGAAAAATACAAATATAAGTACGCAAAAAGAAAACCTGATTAGTAACCTTTTGCCCCATTTGACATCGTCAGAGGGAAGTGTGCATTAAAGCTTGGCATCAGGAGAGTAGTTTACAACTAACTGGAAAAACAAAGGGAAAATCTCAATGATAGGTGGCTAGGTGAGTTTGAGTGGTTAGCAGTTTTAAATATTTATATTAGATCAGAGAGTGGATGCCTTGACAGATGGACACATTCACCACTATATTTAACTGTAACACATAGACTCAGACATACTCTGACAGTAAAAAATAGACTGGCGAGTATGAACTTGGCCCATGCCGTCTGGATGCTCTGCACCTGTGTGCGTGTGTGTCATGAAAAAGGCGTGTCTATTAGTAAGTGGCAGTTAATTGCCTAATGCAAGACAAGAAAGAAAGAAAGAAAAAATGTGTTTTTCCATCGGTGAGGATTTCTATCCTGCAGAGACTGTGAGTCACATATAGTGCTGATGATTTTGTTTTGAGGTCAGAAATGTAAAGCTATCTGGCCACTCAGTGGGATCGATCAGGCTTGACGTATCTCAGCACGATTTATTGAGCTTTTAGTGTGGGGGCTGGGGGGTCGAGTCATCTCACTTATCAGTGAGTATTATTTTGAAATCGAGCTGAAGGACGGTCCCAGAGTTGTTTTTTGTTATTTATTTTTTTTTATCTGCTGCCCAGAGGGGTCGATTTAAACCCATCATCGAGAAGCTAAAAGGGCAAAACCATTACGAACAGTCAGTCTTGTCTGGAATACATTAGTTACTCTGTAATTGCCCTTCATCAATGAAAACAAGGGTGGTTAAAAAGGGAAAAACAATGGGTGTGATAATTTAACTGGAGATCTGAAGGTATGCAGTGTGCAGTTCTTGTATCATAGTGATTCAATAATATGACGCACCTAAGTCACCTCAGACAGACTGAACAGGTGGGGAAAAATCTGGTTCATATAAGACCTGAGGAAAAATATGTAACCAGGGTCTGATAAAACAGAGACCAGGGCCAACCTTATTGACAAACCTTGTGATCACTTAGATGCCCCCTGCTGGCCTTGGAAACCTAATAAGGGTCTTAAATTCAGAATAGACAGGCTGAATAATTCACTGATTGTACAGATAGTAAAGACTGGCATCATAAATGGTACATTAACTGTCGTAATTCAAAGATACTTTAACAGCTCTAAACTAATGAATGTTGTTCAGTGGATTCTTTGTTAAACTTTCACTTCAACTAGAACTTTAGGAAGTTGGAAAATGTACTCAAAACTTCTAATACTCAAAAAATATTTTTCAAACATTACTTAAAATGACCATTGGACACCCTGCTGTTTTCTATATAAAAAAAACTTCAAATTATTGCTGTGGAAACCAACTTGAAACTTAGGAAATTAATTGACAAAAGCAAGGTCAGCGACGCTGAGGTGGCTATGACTTTTACTAGAGGTGGGTCCCAATGTGAAATTCTTTTTGTGGGTTCCTACAACCTAAGGTCAGACCTGGAAGGGATATTGGAGCTCATTGGG
Organism: Alfaro cultratus; assembly: GCA_903066825.1. NCBI lineage: Eukaryota > Metazoa > Chordata > Actinopteri > Cyprinodontiformes > Poeciliidae > Alfaro > Alfaro cultratus. The sequence continues at coordinate 60,005 of CAEFZX010020810.1, read as the reverse complement.
ATTGAGTTTAAATAAGACGGGGGCAGCCAGATGGAGGGGTAGGAGAACGAGAGAATGGCCCGATCAAATGGAAAGTCAGATCTTGTGCGCTGTCTCTAATCCAACCCTGGACTATTTTTGCTGTCAAATGGGGGTTGCGTAACCAAACGAGGGGGTAATAAATGATAGAAAAAGACTAATCCCTTCTTCTCCATGTCTAAACATAGACTGACATGGATAAACTAAACAGAGAAGCGACTTTTAGTGTCATACCCTCTATTAATTTGCCCCAAATGTTAGGAAATCAAGATAATTCTTGGTCTTATTTTATTTCTTTCCAAATGTATTCTTTTCACTATTTCTTTTTCTATTGCTTCCCACCTGCCCTGAACCTTTCCCATGTGATCCATCAGTCTCCTGTTAATCAGACTGCATTGATCCATCTGTACGCTCCACAGATAATTGATGCTAATTGATCCTTGGCCTAATTGTGAGGCTGCACAGATTTATCTTACAGGAGGAGGACAGTGACCAGATGGCAGCAGTCTGCTCATTCATGTTTGGTACTATAGAGACATGAATAATTTGCCATCTTGTCAGCAAGCCTAAGCAATTGTGGCCTAATCCCTCGCACTGATTTGATACGCTACTGTGTTTGCATGCTACTTTTCGTTACGTGACAGGTGAAGTCCTGTTTTTACGCTACGTGTCTTGGCTTGTATGAGCGCTTATTAGTGCTTCTAGGGGAGAGGTTGAACTTACGCTGGCCCTTAACTGGGTTTAACTGGCAGCAGGCGTATTTTTGTTTTGGACTGACAGCACATGACTCCACCTGAACGTCAGAGAGCGAGAAAGGAGTGGCCTTTTTACCGTAGGCAGCCTCGTTGAGACTTGACGTGTGTGACTCACACACACGCACAGTCTGCTGTGGGGGTGTGGGGTTAGAAAGGGGAGAACTGGGATGTTAATATTAGCCCCAGACATCATTCCAACCTACTGTTACTATACTCAACTCTGTCAGCTGTGCGTGCAAGTGTTTTTTTTTCTCCCTCTGTACCTGTCTGTTCCTCTCCCCAGCCCTCCAACAGCTGGGTTTCCTCCCATTTTGACCCCAGGTCTTGCAGTTCTTTGTCTCTTTTTCTTATTAATAGTATATGTCATCTTATCTCTGCTATAACACCATCATCATCCATCTTCAGTGGACTGGGTGTTCCAGATATAATTTATCAGGAGTTTGGTGTAATGTAATATTCTGCTTATCTCAGCCTTGATGCTGATGAAGCAGACAGGACTGCCACTGGACTATATGTTCCAAGTGGTAAAGGTGGTTGATGTCACCGCAACCTGGAGATGCACCCATTAGAAGAACCCATTTCCAATCTTTGATTTTTGTAACCCCAAAACGAATTAGAGCCAAATCTGATTTTTGTTTAGAAGTTATAGATTACCTGCTCTATGCGAGAGCTGTTGTTGTCAGACAAAATTACAGAAAACACATTTAAAACTCTTTTAGAATCTGAAATCATTGCTTAGCATGGCTGGTGCAGCTAGCATTATGACATATTTTATGCTCTTTCCATTTCTACTCTTCACTTCATTAATCTTTACTACATATCCACCAACAACTCCAGAGCCATGTACTGTCTTCTTCTAACCTCACCAGAATAAGAATGCACACCCATACTAGCACATCCTCAAACAGTCAGATTATAGTTTCTAATCTGACCACCTGACCTAGAAACACATTTTATTTTTATCATCCAGCCACTATATAATGTAAGATGTGGTGATGTAAGCTCTGTTCTGTCAGTCTCACAATAATCCCCCCTGATGAGATTCATCGTGCAGAAGCACAATCAGATACACACTGCTCTTCCATTCATAATCAGGGCCCTTTATCAGCATCACGGCCCAGCTGGTATAACTGTCCTGTTGCTTTATATATAGCGCCAGCTTGGAATGCTAGTAAATAGAAACTAATATGGGCGACTGTGGCTGTGTGGTAGAGTAGTCATCCTGCGATTGGAAGGTTGTAGGTTCGATTCCAGTTTCCTCCTGCCCCCAAATTGCCTACCGATCAGTGTATAAATGTGTGTGCGAATGGGTGAATGTGACTCTAGTGTGAAGCACTTTGAGTGGTCAAAATGACTGGAAAAGCACTATATAAGTTCAGTCCATTTACCATTTTATTTTGTCCGTGGAGATAGTGTACTGTCATTAAGGTATCCATGCACCTCTGTTATTTGTCTTCACTTCATTCTCTTGCTTCCTTATCTATAGTCCAGACTTCCCCCACACACCCAGACCCCCCTCCCACTTCTCCCATCAGTTTCCCCTCTTTCTCACAGACCTTCCTCTGTTTTTGCCCCAGTAGATTTCCACCATAGCACGACAGAGTCCTTCTCTGCTAACACTGGAGAGGCCACTTTACACATAATGTTGTCACATTACGAGTGAACAAGATTATATATGTGTGTGTGCCCAGGTCATTCATAGCATTTCATGCATGTATTGCAGAGAATAGCAAACTGGTGTCTACTGGAAGCTCACTGTCGCCCCCTGAAGGCAGAGCTGGGAACACTGGGACACTTGCTCTTACAATTACAATAAGTCCTTATTAAATCTTTTTGAATAAAAAAATATATTTGATGAACAGATTATATTTTTTGTGATTCCCACTCCCACAGCACATTACAGGAATAGGTCAGGACTTTTGAAATTATGTTGTCTTAAGTTATGAGAACTTAGTAACTCTAATAACATCACAGCTTTATATCCACACTCTATTTTCATCAGATTTGCATTTGCTGGTTATTTGCAAAGAAGCAAGCAATTATTTACATGAGTGTTACACTGCAAAAGCTTTTCCTGTATGAAACATGTATTAAAACCATGAAAAAAAATGTAAATACATTTTGGGTGTCGCAGTGAAGGGGAATGAAATAGGGGGAGAGGTAGCAGCCTGGGTGTAGGCTGAGGTGAAGAAAAGGGTTAGTGTTGAGAAATTAGCCTGGATGAAGAGCTCCAGTTTATTATGTCAGCCTTAAGAGACAGGACAAAGCGGGAGAAAGCGGGAGGGTGGGCTGGATGTGGAATAATAAAAGAGAAAGGGAGACTGAGGGAGGAGAGAGTGGACAGTGATGGATGAAGGGAGGGAAGAGAAGCACTATTGTTGACATGGGTTAAGGTTCTCAACTTGCATAAGTGTCTTTATGCATAAATAAGACCCCAGCTCAATTATAAACTGCAACGTTGAACTCTAAAAATGTAATAAAGAACAGTTTCAAATAGCTGCAGTGGTGGATAGTGGAGGAAGAATTCCTGTTAGATTACGATTGAAGCTAATATAGAAAGACTTTTTAGATTGGCTATTATGTGGCAGCCCGCTATGAGAGACTAAAAACCCATTAGGCCTCCTGACAGCTCGTGTGAAAGGAGGTGTGAATCTGTCATACCGCAGCAGATTAATAGCATATTAAGTTCAGACTTCACAGTGAAAGTGTGATAAAGCAGTATAAGAAATTTGATGAGTATGCCTTGTGAGAAACCATCTGAACCGTAACCCCCCTGCCTGGTTGTGACATTCCAGAGTGTGCACACTTTCTACTGATTACCTGCACAGCAGATGCAAGAAGGATACCAGGAGGGGGGTTGCTGGCTTTCTCCTTGAATGTTTTGTGTGTGTGAGGCATATATCACCAATGCTGACTTGGATGGTAGCGTCTGTGAACAGTTGTGACTCTGAACTCTAACCCCTCAACCCTGACCAGCAGTTTGAAACTCTCTCTGGAGAGGCGGCAAAAGACAGACGTTCCTGTGTGAGTAGTTTGCCCAAAACCAGTGGGGGCTCTTTGGGGGTGCAAATGGAGGTAGGGGTGGGAAAAGAGAAGAGGAAAGCAGTAATGACAGGAAGAAGACAAAAACAGAAGAGTATTGCAATGACAATGGCAAGACTTCAAAGCATCAAAGAGACAAGTGTTGAAAAAACCACCTTCTGCAACAACCATTGCAGCTGTTAACTATTTTATAACCCCCCCTGTAACCTAACAAAGGGTGTAGGTCATTTTATCCCCTTTGCCAATTTTTGAGCCAGATCATACCTAATATGAAATTCATACATTTCATACTTAATTTAGACATATGAAATGTATGAACGGGAGGGTTTATACCCACCTTGGCAACTGACAATTTAGAGTGATTTTTTGTATTTTACTCTGTGTATTGCATGTAAATTGTGGTTATTTAACTTGAATAAAGGATATCTACAAGCAGGTTATTATTTTGTTTTGGTTGAATGCCATTTGGTTGGTCAGCGGTCATAATCTGTCATATTTCAGAAGAGTGAACTGGCCTAGACACTGATCAGAACCAAAAGAAATGGAAACAAAGCAAACACTCAACTTTCAGGAAATTATTTGCTTTTTGATTATTTAAGATGCATCTCCATAAATAATCAAAAATACTGAACTTCCTGGACTAACAAATGTTGAAGTATATAGGTACAAAATGGCACAGAAGGAAGAAATGGTGACACATGGGTAGGAAAGGGGTTTACCAACTGGTAATAGGCTAAAGTGACCAGGAGACTTTTATAATACACACCTCTTAGTTGCTGACGCAAAACTGGAGTAGCTCCGCTGTGAGAAATGACCTGCAGAGGGGAACAAAGACAACAACCTTCAACCTCCTCTGTTTACCCAAACCTCCATCTCATGTAAGACATGGACACACAAGGGACTATGCAAGGCCTCAATGAACAGATGTGTTAAGGAGCCCGGGGCACCAGACGCCCTGGATAAGGGTCTTCAGAGAATCTCAAAGGAGAGCACACACTCAAAACCCCAGCGTGTAGGAAGAGGAAGAGGTGTGTAAAGTAGGTTTTGAACAACTCACACACACCTGGCTCTGAATCGCTCAAAGGACTGAGCTATCAGGTTTATTGCGTCTCTCACTCTCCTGAGAAATCCCAGTCGGAGGTGAGCGCAGATGCGGGAAGATGAGCGAACAAGTAAAAGGAGGTTGATGGAATTGGAAAGGTTTTCATCTTGTGGTGACATTCGCGTTGGCCAACGGAGATGATACAGCCAAAAGGCCCCTCAGTCATATAGATGCACACATTAGACAACTCCACATTAGTCAGGGCAGTGAAAGCTCCTTGGAGGTTTAGGCAGAGAGGTTGAAGGGGCCCTGTAGCCTTCAGGCAGTCTGTCTTCGGGGAGGCAGAGGATATAATTACACCCCATTCATTCCTCCTCCCCTGCTTTTGCTCATAACACATTGGTCCCAGACCCCTAACGGCTTTTAATTAGCCAGACCATTGGAGGAAGGGAAAAGAAGGAGGTGAAGAGAAGGATAAAGGAGAGTTTTCTTAAAAGCCCAAGCCGTGAATGAAATTAGCAACAGAATCTTTTTGTTCAGTTGGCTTTTGACAAGATCGTGTTTTAATGCAGAGCCAGGCCAGACCGCTAACAAGGAGGCGGTGTGGGAGGAAAAATAAGGTGTATCCCATACAATTTTAAGCTATTCTTCTCTTCAGAAGGAACCACTTGAGACCTCCAAACGCCTTGTTTGCTCCAGTCCTGTTATTATGGCTTGGGCATGAGAAAACAGCGGAGGGAAGCGAAAGGAGATCTGAGTTTATCTGGCCAATTTCGCTGCTACAGATGTGTCTATTGTTTCTGCAGAAGCATTCGCTATGGCATCCATGCACAAATGCATATTTACACACCTGTGCAAAAGAATTTACACAACAAAAACCTTTACTTAGGGGCAAAAACGCTGATTATAAGCAGAAGGTAGTAATCAGCCTATTAGCCCTGGATAACAAGTGCAGTGCTGTGCTCTGCTAACAAAACGTGTTTTGACAGGTATGTTAGATCTAACCAATGCATCACAGACTTATGGAGGAGAAGGAAGGAAGGAGGGGTTAGGGGCCCTAACATGGAGCCTGTGTGTCTGACTGGGCTGGGGGGGGAGGCCTGACAGGAGTCACAACAACAGGACGCTAAAAGGAGGTTGGGTGGGATCAGAGCCAGCAGGTCTCAGGCTTTGATGACAGCGTTACTGCAGACATAAACAGAGGCAGACACACAGGAGCTGTTTCCTTGTCACTTTTACGTGCTACAACATGCTACACAAGCATCCAGATGAAGCTTTTTAAAGGGTTAGTTTAGGATGTTAGGTTCTGTTCAAAACTTAGATGAACTTAAAATGTTGCATTACGTGGTTAAAGTGGACTCCTTGCGTTTTAAAAGCACTCGAATCTCAAAAAGATTGTAGTTGTTTATTCAGACACTATTTCAGAAATATTCAAATAGTGTTTATTTTGGAATCAGGCATTTATTAATGCAAAAGCTTACAATTATTTACACAAAAAAAATGCACCAGCAGCAATAGTGAAGTGAACAAGTAAAGTATTTCCTGTCAGTGTAATAACTGTTTGATATAAAATAGTAGTATAAATGGTAAATGGCCTGCACTTTTATAGTTTTTTATAAAGTCCAGAGAACCCCAAAGCGCTTCTTCCTTTAGTTATTCACTGAGACATTCACATGCAGAATGTGTGCGGAAAGAAAAGAATAAACTAGGGTTTCCTTAAATCACTGTAATATTTCTGTTTTTACAACGCTTTACTTGTAATCCAAAGAGTTAGTATTACAGGAAGCATTTAACATGTTCCATTCTCAGTGCACAGAGTCTTTAGCCCTCTGAGGATGTAATGGGAGTTGTGTGCAAATAAAAATCTTTCGTCGCCTCCTTTTTCTGGCAGATCTTAAAGAAGGAATAACATGTCAAGTAGATGGCCTCATCTGCTTTGTGTTTGTAGAGGCAAGACTAGTTAATTCAATTTTATATATAAATTGCCCCTTTTCCTCTAACCCCATTAATTCTGCTCCAAAACCAGAGGCCCCTAATGATTAGCAGAAAGTAAACGCATAACAGCAGGTTTTTGGTTCTCACTAAACAATCTCAGATGCGCTTGTGGGGATAAAATGGGTTTATGCTGATGTGTCCATACTTTATCGGGACACGGGAAGCATAGGATGCCAGCAAAGAGGCTTGAAAGAACCAATAAAATGAAGTAAAGGGTGAAGACAAAAAAACAGGGACAGTAGAATATGACAGCAAATTACAAACATTCAGGTGAAGAAAGTGTTTAAACAGAGACTCGGGATGGCTACATCAAGGACCAATATCTTTCATGACTGGGGTGGCTGGTATGCTGTATTTTTATGTGTGACAACCAGTGGTGGAAGCTCCATACAACTAGAAAAATCTCTAAAACATTGTCTTTAATCTCATTAAAAAGACAGGAAGAGTAAATTAAAACATTTTAGAAGTTTTTAACCTTGTTATAACTTAATGCCTGGAACTGACCCTCACTTGCGGTTGAATATAGAGAAATATGACGTGAACTTATTATTATTTTTTGTTTACTTGATGGCAGTTAAAAAGGGAAACTCCATTTGAGAGGAAAACACAATGGAGAGGTGTGCAGTCGGTATAGTGTTTGACGTTCATAATGTTCTGGGTGTGTTTTCTTGTCTAAAAACAACATAAACTGGTCAAGCCTGATCAGGCTCCTTCTAATTCTGTTCCTGAAATCAGTTTCCACACGCTCACCGAAACAAAAACCTCCTCACATTGTGTCCTGCATATTTAACCTACCTGTTGACACGTGTTATTTGTGTGAGACTGTTGTCACTTGCTGCACATGTTAGAGAACAGATGATATGAGAAAAACTGGGGCGTTTGTCACTAACCTCTTCTCCCTCCTTCTCTCTAAAGCTTCCTGTGGGATGACTACACGGTGGAGGTGCGCATCAATGACTACCTGGACATCATCTGCCCCCACTACACTCACGAGGAAGTACCATCGCATTCAGCAGAACGCTATGTGCTGTACATGGTGGAGAAGGAGGACTATGACGTGTGCAAGCCTCACTCGTTTGATCAGCTCCGCTGGGAGTGCTCCAGACCCTTCGCTCCCCATGCTCCGGAAAAATTTTCAGAGAAGTTCCAGCGCTTCACGCCCTTCACACTGGGAAAAGAGTTCAGGGCGGGGGAGAGCTACTACTACATCTGTAAGTCTCACAGGAAAAAAGTGAATTTCACATTTGCTGTGATCGTAGACTTTTATTCGACTAAAAACGTCCCTTATTCTTTCTTGAAATCTACAGCCAAGCCAATGCATCACCACGGCAGCGACTGTCTGAGGCTGAGAGTCGATGTTGTCGGACATAAAGGCTCTGCAAAGTCTCATAGAGACAAATCCAAGGCAGAGGAGAGCGAAAAGGAGGAGGAAAAAAATAAATTTATTGTTGCTGGAGGAGTTCACAACCCCTCCAACCGACTCCCAGCAGGTGAGGACTGATTTTAAACAAAACAGCTCAAACTGGACTTGGGCCTCAGATTAGCTCAAACTGGGTGTGTTTACCATTCCTGACTGATGAAATCCTGTGCTCTCTCCCTTCTCTTAGATGACCCCGCTGTCATGGAGCCAAACGTCCAGAGGAGCATCGGCAGCTCTGCAGCACAGCTGGTGTCTTTGTCGTTCTTTTTCACCATGACCCCCGTCTTATTAGCCATGGCGCTGCACTGAGACCCACCATTAATCCAAAAACAGACATTTTCCACCCGATGCAGGATGTTGGGACATAAACACTGAAATTTTTTTGTATACATATCTATATGTGAGGTTTTTTTATACGAGCATGGACATTATGTGTTGTTCAGTGTGTGTTTGATGTGTTTGTTTGCGTGAATGTGGAGCGTAGATCGCTCCAAAGAAGAAAAAGACGCGCAAGATTTTTTTGTTCATCTTTAACTGTTTTTCTTTAGTCTTGAGGATGAAAATTCTCGATTTTGACAATTTAAGATGCACACACTTTTCAGTCATCATGAACAAAAGCTACAAGCAGAATGATCAAAATATGAGTTTAAAACCACACCATCCTTTGTGATCATGTGTTTTCAGATGTTCATGCCATTGGTACAGCTGTGCATTTTCTTACCCTACTCTGTTGTTTTTTTCCTCCTCTACATGTAGAGAAATTAATTGATTTTTTTATTATTATTTGTTTGTGATATTGTTGTCAGCAGCTACCAAAGTGGTAACTATAATGTAGGATATGTGTAATGTTGTGTAGCACTCAGCTCCTTATTCAGCTTCAATCATCTAAATATCCCACGTTTCCATGTTTATCAAAGAAAATGGTAGAAGGTCAAAATGGAAGAAATTCACATTATTTTAATTTGAAAATAATAGTTTTTTTTACATGGTAAATATTGCAACCTTTACAATCCAAAGAGCAATTAGTTCACCAAAATCTACCTTCGGAGACCAGGTTGCTAAATTACTACTACATACAAAAGTTTAATAATTAACAAACACAAAATTATTTCTAAATTTGTTTTTGTTTATCTAAATCTGTCAAAAACTATCAGAATTTTTCAAATGGCTGTTTCTTAAACTTCCACCTCCTTATGTATCACCATAATTTCTCACAAGGATGAGAATTTCCAGTAAAGGGAACAAAGATTATTTGAAATGTTGTCTGACTCTGGTTTAGGAGCTGAGCTTCATCAGTACTTCATCTCATTTGTTCATTTATCCAAACTTGACCTTACCTGGTACACTGGTTAGTGTTTTAATCCTGCTCATCAAACCTCAATGTGAAGGGTCTTCCCAGAATAAGGTTGCTTTTTCTGTTAAAAACATGCTTAACTCGTTTTTGTTGATGTTTATATGTAAAATTGTACATAAAGAAAATTATGAAAAACTGTTTTAAGATGTGAAAAATCTTTTGCGAAATAAAAAAAATGAACATGCAACGGTGACTAAAATCTGTCTGGTTTTTATCATTGCTGTGAAATGACTGATTGCAACAACCCACCTCGGATCTTTAAACCCCTAGGAGACTATAAAGATTTTGATGGATGACACAATATTTTGGCAAAGCTGTCCGTCTTTCGCCTGATGAAGCCTCTCCAAGTTTCCACCCTCTACTCTTTCCAAACCCCAGTTTTCTCATCCCCTCTCCTTTCATCTCCAGTGTACAGCAAGACCTGGCTTGGATTTCACAGTCTCAAAACTAAACACTAGAGCCCAGAGGTTGCTTGAAAAGGAACCAAGGGGTCCAGGAGAAATGGGGCCCGTAAGCTAACTGACAACCAAGTGTAAAGGTGTCACGTTTGTGTCCTTGCCCTCGGTCTTTTTCTCTCTTTTCCTCATTTTAGCTTCTTCACACACCTTCGTTTGAGGTAAAGCCGAACATCCTCCTACACAGCTGGATGTTAGAAAGAGGTGCACAAAAGCTCAGGCCTGCTAACCTCAAGGATCGCTGAAAACTGTCAAAAGTCACTACTCCTTGTAAAACCACGCAGCATACATACTCAAAGTCAGGGCATAAAACAGAACTGTTCGTTTTTCTATGATCACGTCATGGCCTACATCAACTGCCTGATGATCACACAGCCTTAAAAAATATTGTGTAATTGCAAGAATAGTGTGTTCAGAGGGTTAACACAGGACAGAGGTCAACTTCATGCTCAGTACAGAAAACAGATCTCGTCACTGCATCAAATTGTGGATCTCTGCAGCTCCTCCAGGGTTACCGTGGTTTCTTGCCATATCAATGGGGTCTTTGCCCCATCTCTTAGTTTAAGTGGATAATAAATTCTTGGTAAGTTTCCATTCTTGGTGGACGGGTTGAACAGCACTCTGTGGAATATTTTTCCACACCTTTCTCTCTGACCTTTCTGCTGCGTTCCTTGGTCTTCATGATGCTGTTTGTTTTCTCCAGTTCTCAAACCTCTGAAGCCCTCACAGTAGCTTGTCAGCATCAACATCTGAATGTGTGCATGAACGGATGAATGACTGAATGTAGCGTGAAGCGCTTTGGGGTTCTCTGGACTGATACAGCACTACACATGTACAGGCCATTTACAATTCGCAGAACAGCTGGATTTATACTAAGATTAAATGTTGTTCTCACAAAAAATCAAGTAAAATATGTAGATATTTGTAATTGTAAAGTTCCGACATGGGAATCCTTCAGAGTAATAATGCATTTTGCAAAGTATCTCAAAAACATTAATATTACAAATATGTTGGTTATCTTTGGTAACTAAAAAAGCACAATTGTTTGATTAATTTAGCATATGTAAGAATTTGCATTTGATTATTGATTCAACTGAAATCTTACGTCATATTTAGTCACAGCTCCTTTTGCAGCAGTCACTGCCTTCATTGATTGACTGACTTGTAAACTGGCATTTCGACATTTTCCAACTCTTCCAGAGCAAACTGCTAAAGTTGTAGCAGGTTTAAAGGATGATGTCTCAACACAGCAACTTTAAGTTCTTTCCATATATGTTCAAGGTTAACTTCTGGGGTCATAGAGAGATGTTTGAGGATAGTCCAGTATGTTCCTTTCCCGGTCAGTCTAGAGTTATTTAGGCTACATGTTTTGAGTAATTATGCTGTTGGAGGATCCATAACCTGAAACTAATGCTGAGATTCTGTCAGCATATTTCTCTCCAGAGAGACTTGATGGCCTCAAGATTTCATTGTTTTGTACAGATCCAAGGTTCCGTGTGTTGGATGCAGAAAACCAGCATCACACCAGCATCACACCAAGATCTGTATCCCGTTCTTATTCCACAGTAGCTTAAGTTACCTGACCAAGAGGCTCCAGGTTGTTTTTTTGGGGGGTTTTTTTAATCAGATGAAAAAAAAATTCTGAGAATCTCTGGAGCTTGTTAAAACATATTTTAGTGATTTAAAAATATTTTGGTTTTTTTTTGCCATGAATGAAACGGAGCCCCATTTTGGTTCAAAATACAGTGAATGGTGTAGAAGCTGGTTTTTGGTTTCTTTTCTTCTGCATTATTCGTCTGATCAACCTCAGCTTGCGTTTCCTCCTCCGTCCACATCCCTGATGTTTGGCTGCAGTTCCACGAACCTTTCAGTTTGAAATAATTCTAGTAACAAGAACAAACCAGACTAATGTTGCTTGGAGAAGATCTTGTTGTCTTTACATCTTCAATATTTCCTCTGAGCTCCCCAGAGAGCTCTCTTGGCCTTGGTTTCTCTGATCCTTAATGGACCTAATAATACCAAACTACAAAGTAACACGTTTAATTAAGCCTAATTACAAATGATAAGCTTGAGGCACTTGTGATACTAATTAAGGTCAAATGGGCTACAACATGATGAAGACATCTGCAAGGATCTTCTAGGGAACCAACTAGTCTGTTCCTATTAGTTTAGAATAACTTTATAAAATAAACAACAAATAATTTCTATTTGCAATTTTAGTAGCAACAAATTAGCTATAAATGTTGTGCATCTAAAGTAAAACACTTTATTGTATAAGCTATTTGTAAAAAGACTGTAAAAGAGTTGAATAAGACTTTAAATTAATTGATGAAGATTCTTATAGACCCAAATAATTAAAAATCCTTGACACTTTTGTAGTAGGTTTACAGTCTGTCAATTTGAGTTTAATCTCTTGTATGGCTCAGGAAAATGACAAGGTTGTCCTTACAAATGCAGTCCAGTAAGGCTGATATATTTGCCAAGTCTTGTACTCTACTGGGAAAAGGAAAAACTGACCCTTAGAGATTTGTTTTAAAGATTTTGTTGCACATAAGTCAAATTTGATTATTTTAAAATATGCTTTAAAATTTACAGTCTTCTGAAAGTTAGGGCACAATTTTACATATTCAGTTCAATGTTCACATATAGATGTCTAATCTAATTCTTTACAAGAATGAGTTATTTAATATCAATTAAACAACATGTCTGCGACAGACTGGCGACCTGTCCAGGGTGTACCCTGCCTCTCGCCTGGAGCGTTAGCTGGAGATAGGAACCAGCACCTCCCAACCCCACTGGGGACAAGGGTGTTAGTGGATGGATGGATGGATGGATGGATGGATGGATGGATGGATGGATGGATGGATGGATGGATGGATGGATGGATGGATAAACAACATGTAAATAAAAATGCACTTTCTAACAGAGGAAAAATTTGAAATATCAAAAAAAAAAAAAAAAAAAACCTTCAGTGAGACACTTCTAATGCCACCCACAGTCTCTGGGTCTCGGTCTGAGGAAGGTTTTCCCTATTCTTCACTTTCAACTGTGAGATATTTGTAAGTTCAGCCTGTTTTTAAGTCACCAAAGCATCTGAGTTTAACATCTACGCTTTCACTCCACCAGCAGTAGGTCCTATGATATTTGTTTGTTTATTTATTTCATTTAAATTAATTAAATAACACACCGTTTAAGTAGAGAATAAATAGTTGTTTCGACTTATTTTCATTTTGATATGAAACTGTATCTGATTACTTTGAAAATATAAAAAAAATCCTATTATTGATCAGTTGATTAATTCTGGATTTTATTCTCCAAAGTGTAGCAATTATCTTGTATTTACTGTTGAATTAAAAGTCTAACTTTACATTTTTGAATTATTGATCGCCTTTGACGGTCCTCTACTGCTCGAGCAGGACCTTTACTTATCAGCGGTGTGACGTTTTCTATCGTTTCAACATCCAATTGGTCAGTTCCAACTCCTCCCTTTTAGTCGCACAGCCAATCAGAAGGCAGACACACCGAGCACAGTGATTACAAATACGGAAATCCAATTTGAGAATCCTGGTGTCTCTGCAGCCGATATTGTTTTTCTGTAGTTTGATGAGTTTTGGTTGAAATCACCGAAAGAGCGTGTAAAACAGAGGTGACAGGTGCAATAGATATCTGATCTCCACTCTATGGATTTGACTCAGCTGCTATCATGGGCCTGCATCGTGTTCACAGTCGGGATGTTCTCGACAGGACTGTAAGTTTTCTTCAGTAATTCCACCCTGGTGGATGTTGTCAAATTGATTTAAAAACGACATTAGGTTTATCACTAGTTGCAGCTGCAACTTGTGCTGGTCTGAATTTAGATGAACAAACTCTAAACTTTCTTTTTTTTTGTTTGACAAAGAAATGCACTGCAGTAGAGTGCGTTTACGTGATTTTTTTTTATGCGTTTACTTTATATTTGTGCTTCCAGGACCGACCTGAAGAAAATGCGAGAATCCAAAAGCGCAGATAACATCCAGTTTCTCCCCTTCCTCACCACGTGTCTGAAGTAACTTTGGTGTTTTTTGAGCCTTCCTCCATCATCTGCACCGATCAGTTCAGTTCGGCTCACCTAACGCTGCTCCTGTTTCCACAGTAACTTAGGCTGGCTGTTTTACGGCACTCTGAAGCGGGATCACACCATTGTCGTAGTGAATGTCATCGGAGCTCTTCTCCAAATCCTCTACATTGTCATGTATTTCCTCTACACTAAACAGAAGGTAATACAAGACATGGTGTAAAATCAACCACATATGAAAATTAGCCACGTTTAGCAAATAATGAGAAATAAAATGTTACATTCTATTTTAAAATTGAATAAGAACTAAGATGTCCCATTCTATTTGGGCTACACAAACACAGCAACCAACAGGATGTACTTCAGGTCCATACAGCCATCTCAACATGATAGTTGGGCAGAAGACTGTAATTGATGTCTTCCACATGAAGGATAAACCACAAAAGATTGATGCAGAAGAAGCTGGCAGTGTCAAAGCATATTGCTGGAAAGTTGAGTGGAAGGAAAAAGTGTAACTTAAAAAGGCCCACAAATAACAGGGATAACTGCAGCTATAGGTATTTTGAATCAAAGTCCATGCAAAAGGTTGGGAGAGATTAGCCTTATGTCAAGTTCGATGTCAGCGCACTTCAAGTGACCATAGGATTATTGTGCTTCATTGGCAGAATTGTCAGACCCAAACCCCACAGAGAATCTATGAGATATTGTCAACAACAAGAAAAAGAAAATCAGACAACAAGCTATTAAATCAAGCTAGGCTTCCATGACACTTAAACCACAGACTGATTGTCTCAATGTTATGTTGAATTGATGCAATAATTCATGTAAAAAGAGCCTTTACAAAGCAATCGGTGTATAAACTGTAAAGTGCACGTAGATGTTTGTCAGTAGGCCAACATATCTGCATCATCAATGATTTATTTGCTGTGAAATACCATTTTTTTACTCTCATTTTCTGAGAAACTGAATTTGGGTTTTTATTATGGTAAGTTACCAAAATGATCAGAAATACATGATCAGAAAATCTATCATTTTGTGCTTAATGAATCTAAATAATAGTTTTAGATTTAAAACTTTCTATTGGTATTATATTTACTGAGATCTACTTAATACTGTATGCCACAGGTATCAAACTCCAGTCCTCAGGGGTCGGTGTCATATAGTTGTTAGATGTGCCACAGGAACAAAACACTGGAATAAAATTGCTTAATTATCTCCTCTTTGTGTAGATAAGTTCTCCAGAGTCTTGGTAATGACACAATTATTCCATTCATGTGTGGTGCAGCAGAGGCACATCTAAAAGTTGCGAGACACTGGCCGTTGAGGACTGGAGTTTGACACCCCTGCTATATATAGAGTATTTTAGTAATCCTTTGATATGACTATTCTGAATTTGTGTTTGTTCCAGCGACTTGTGGTGCTTCAGACTCTGGCAGCAGCAGCAGTGTTGGTCTGTGGATGGTTATACTTCACTACCGTTCTAACGGAGGGAGAGGCTCGACTCAATCAGCTCGGTCTCACCTGCAGCGTGGTCACCGTCAGCATGTACCTGTCTCCGCTCACAGACCTGGTAAGGCACATTATGGGCACACATATATAACAGGCTTTTTATCTTTTTTTTTTTTTTTCTAAAAATCTCTTTGAGTTTTAGAAGACAAATTTAAATATGAATGGTTCCTGTGTGGCTGAGGCATTTTAAAATGTTTAGCAGAGAAAATTTAGAGAGACAATTTAACCTAACCATCATGTTTTTGGCTTGTGGGAAGTAGTTGGGTACAGAGATGAGATCAGCTTTCATGATTCCAAAATTATAAGGAGATTGAGCAAAATGATGTCAATGGAAGACTTTCAAAAGCTTCTGGCACAATTTCACACACTTCTTACAATAATGTAGACCAAACTGAAATGTGTTAGACTTCTAATAAAGTTGGTTTCCTAATACTTCAAGCACTAGTGGAGACTACACCAGCCATCACTTTGTGATCTTTTGGGAGCAATTGCATTTTTAACATGCCATGTTAGAAAGTCCCCTGTCCCATCCCCCCCTTTTGATAGATAAATAATTGAAAACTCCCTTTTTTTCTCAGCTTAGGTTTGTCTGCATCTATGTATTTAATATCTAAAAAGCATAAAGAGAAGAAAATTGTAAGGGTGGAAATGTCGGTATCTTTTGTAACATTAGCATCTACTTGATGCTTAAACAATGTTAATTTACTGCTGATTTGATTGATGATGTATTTCTAAATTTAAAGGCAAAGATGCACTTTAACAAAAAATAGTTTTTTTGGCTGTATATTTTCTATAAGGAAAACTGACTCTATAAACCTCTAAAACCTTTTGTCCCAATCAATTGCTCAATTCCTCAATGAGCACCAGCCAGCCGCAGCTCAGTTCATATCCTTGAACTCAAATCAGACCCTATGTGCATCTGCAGATTTGAAGGAACACATACTGTATCTTGCTCTTTTTCCTCTTCCTTTTGTCACTTCTCATGATCTTGTAGTTCTGTCCTCCATCCTGTTTGTTCCCTTCCGTCCATCTGCGTCGAGCTCTGAAATGACCCCCAGTCAGTTTCCTGCCTTTCATTCCTCTCTGTTTTCCTGTTGTGCTGATTCTCCTCTGTTTTGGTGCTTTGTCCACTTGGTTACGTTCTGTTTTTTCCTGACACTCTGCACTGAAAATACTGACACCAAACTTTTCTTTCACCCTAAACCTCACTAATCCTAAGATTACAAGACCACACAAAAACATCAAAGAGACAGGAAATTTCACAAGCAAACATTTGTTTAGTCTTTGTAATTGTAAATTATAATGTAACCCACCCTGTAAATTGGTTACTGAGACTTTAAATGTAGAGAAAATTACACAAATAGAGAAGGATTAGGGTTTATTGTAAGCAGACAATTCAACTAGTTTTAGTCATTTCTTTGATTCATTTAAAAGATAAGAAGTTAAAGTAAAGGAGGCTATTTGTTTCTTGAAGACGCACGTAAGAGAGAAAAATAAAAATAAAACAAAGTTACCAAAGCATTCTTGCATTTTAAAATGTTTTTTAGAAAGAACATGCTAGAAACTATAGACAGCTGTCTTTTTTTTTTATGTTGACATGAAGCACATTTGCAGGAATGTTTGACATGCTGTTGAATCCTTGCCAACAGGAATTTGTGCAGACCTGAAGGCAAACGGATGAAACATTGTACCAGCTGTTGTGATCTTATGACTGAAAAGCCAGAAAAGTATTTTGTCATTAGTTGTTAAGGCAGGTTAATAACCTTCCCCCTGGTGTGTTTGAATTGGCAGAGGAGAGTATAAAACCCCCAAAACTACAACCACAGGTGGTAGAATAGCCAAATATTGTCCTCAAAAGTAGAACTACCTCACTATATTTTTACTCAAGAAGTCAAATGTTGGCATTACAAAATAAATCTCAAGTAGTTGAGTTTAATCTGACTTAATTTATGAAAATGATATAATCATACAGATATAAAATTATGTCCAGGTTCTGGAAGTCTAAACAATAAAATGGGGGAAAAAATGAGTAAAAACAATTTGCATCATTACAAAATAACGTGGACATGTATGTTGTCATATATGCAAGTGAATCATATTAGATTTTGAAGTTGGTGTTGCTTCGACTTTCACACTCACAACTCAAACTTGGACCCACCTATTTTTGGAAATTGAATCTTCCTAACAACCAAACTGCATGAATAATTGCATCCTTTTACCAATCAGCAGTACCTCTAAGTCTTGTGACAAAGCAGTTTTGGAATAAAGATCTTAATATGGTGGTAATAGAAAAGACCATATGACCAACTTTCACTGGCATAGAAATAAAATTTGGTTTAACACAATTTTGCCTCTGTTGTTTCCATTTCCAGGTAGCAATAATCCGCAGTGGTAACGTGCAGGTCCTGTCCTTCCCTCTGACTGTAGCCACCTTCTTCACTTCAACTGCCTGGGTTCTTTATGGCCTGCAGCTAAATGACTACTATATTATGGTAAACTAAAGATATGCAGAGTCCATCCTACTTTCAAGCCAAAAATAAGTGATGTTGCTTCATGTTTTTCCTTTTGTTGTTTCCAGGTTCCAAACACACCTGGAATCTTCACCAGCTTGATCAGATTTTACCTGTTCAGGAAATTTGCCTCTACTAGTCAAGGTTCACCTTCCTATAAGCCTTTGCATATATGAGGAGAAAAGTTTGTGAATAAAAGCGAAAAGAAAATTCAAGTCTTTCAATTTATGGAAGAGGAGCTCTTCCACATCTTCTCACGCATATGTGATGTGAAGTGGTGACAACATAAGTAATATGGATGTTTTACAAGGAGCTAAACTTATTTTTCTGCCGCTATATTTTAAAGTGTGACCCTTGTCTTTTCTCTATCGTCCCATATGGTTGAGCTTGTTGCTAAATGTTACTGGCATTTGCTGATATATATATTTTTTTCTTCTTTGTGATGTTGAGAAACAATTTGATGAACTGAACTCAGTATTATTGCCAAAGATTTAAAGGAGTTCTACTTTCTCAACGGCTAGTCTATTTATATATATTTACATAAGTATAAATATTTTTGTCCCTTTGTACTCGCATAAGGAATATTTTGGATTATATCGTTATATATTTTTCTGCACAACTTGAAGAGAGTTCTTATCTCTTCAGAGTGGATACTTGTGCCTTTCTATGTAGCCTTGTATATAGACTATGTCCTGCCTGTGGTATTGATATTTGTCCAGGAATCTTTTCTAAATATTTGAACCTATGCCTTTTATATATGGGAAGGATTTCTTGAACTCACTTTCAAAGTCAAACAGTTTACTTATTTTTTTTTTTTCTGTTTTTATCATTTGTATATGGAATTTAATAAATGACACAAATTACAGAATTTAAGTGTTCTTGTTTTCTTTCTAGAGACTAAATGTTTTGTTTGTTTTTTTCTCATAGCTGTAATGTCAAGCCTGATGATCAAATAAAACACCTTACAAAAGTATTCATATAGGTTGTTTTTTTTTTTAACTATGAAAATTGGGGAAAGTGCACCCAAAGTCATATTTAATTGCAAATTAAATTCTAGTGAAATGTGGTTCTACAAGTACTGACTCCTGATGGCTGAATACAAATGCATGCCACACAAGAACAAACTATCAAGCATTTTCCATCAGTGTCTCAAATATGTATTCTGGTTTTTCACAAAAAATCAAAATTAAATAACTTAAGTTTGTAATACTTGTGATGGTGGAGAAATAATTTTGCAATGCACTGTCTACATGTAGCTCATCCCTTACAAAGGTTGTTATATTTAAAAAAAAAAAAAAAAGTCACCCAAATGAGAAAGTTACACTTGACCTTTTAATTAAGATTTGTTTTGTTTGCAGTAATGAGCGTCCACACAGATGTGTAGAGAGAAGCATGTGTGTTATTGGAGCGGTTGTACAATGGAGACAAAGGCCCTTTGATTGTGCAGAAGTGCAGGGAGGCTTGTTTGTGTGAGTGTGTTGATACAGAGAGGGCAGTGGTGGGAAAGGCCACGCCAGAGGTTCTCATCCCGTGTGTGTGTGTGTGTGTGTGTGTGTGTGTGTGTGTGTGTGTGTGAGCATTACGCTGGCCTCTCTTCCTGAGCTCAAAGATCCAGCCTCAGACAGAAAACATAGAGATTACATAGCCTTGTGCTGGAACTGAGTGTTTGTTGTGTGTAATCTGAGAGAAAAGTGGAGGTAGAGGAGAAATGAACTACAGTTAAAACAAAAAGAAACAGGTGCAAAACAGTGAAGGCTGGGACAATAGTGAGAACCCAGCTGAGATGTTTAGCCTTGGCTCATTTTATCTGGGGTCACTACCTCCTGACTTTCATTTGTAAATGCTCCAAGACATACATTTAATGTAGTCATTATTAAACCAAGTTTTAATACTAAACTGTTTATTGTTACACTGTTGACTTAATGGTAAGTAGGGCAACTCTGTTGTTCAATGGTAGAGTAGATGTCTTGCAATTTCAAGGTAGTAGGTTTGATTCCAACTTCTTCCTGGCACTTAGCACCAAGCTGCCTACCAATCTGTGGATTGGGGTATTAGATAAAGACTGTCTGTAGTGTATATCGCTTGTAGTACCATAGTAAAGTGCAATATAAATTTACTCCACTTAATAACCGAGTCTCAACATTGTGTGTCTGCCTTGAATCTTGATGGTGAACAATGAAATTCAGCTATTAGTAAATAATCTCTCATCATCTGTCTCCACATCAAAAGCTGAATATGTCCAGGACAGCATTGCGTAGATTCGTCCCCACAAGTTCAGATAATTCACTTACAATATGTGCTAACTGAGAAGAATAAACACATTTAAAAATGAAATAAGTAAATAAAAAAGTTAAACAAGTTTCAGAAAATATATGAAATTGTGATTATGTGACGTAACCCAAACCAACTAGTTGTTATGGACAATCCAGGGACAACAAACTCATCAGCAGTTTCACTGATACTCTTTTAAATTAGAAACTCCCACATAATTGCAGATATTTAGACATTAAGGTCCTTCCTCTAGACCCTGCACAGCGCGAACACTTGATCTTACTTTGTTCTGATTGTTACTGTTTGTAAAACCAACAAATATCTCATGATCTGGTTGTAGCCTGAATGTAATTTTTTTTACTGCTTCAAAAGGAGTTTTGCTGGTTAATAGCACCCTTGTGCTGATGAAATACACTCTTAGGCAAGCATGAACACGTCCATGAAAGCAAAAGTTTTGGCACTTTGCTTGTCTAAAACACCGGGCGTGTCCAACAACAGCAAAGAAAAACATCAGACATCATCTACTCGAAACACCTGTTGCTCTCATTCAATCTGGATGAAGTAAAAGTAAATTCAAAGTCCATCAAACTGGAGTTAAAAATCTATCATAGAGATGCAGAAACCCAATCAAAACAGGAGTTGATCTCAGAGATCTCATTGTGAATTGTGAAACTACAATATTTGCTGTCACTGAGAGGTTATGAAGAAACTACCAAACATACGGGGCGAGTTAGGCTTGTTTGATTGGTTCTAAAACTTCTTTTCCGTAGTAAGAACGTGACAGGACATGACTGGGAAGAGCAGTTGCTTCTGACAGAAAAACAACACGTCTGCAACAACGTGTCTTGGTAATATTAATCAACACTGGAGACGTGTTGGCTGTAATGCTCAGACAAGCATCTCGTATTAATAATCAAGCACTGCAGTTGAGGGATGATAGTTTGTGCTTATGCTGCTGGCATGAGGCAACATCACCTTCCAGTTACTGAGCCAAACATGAACTCCTTTAGCTGAAATAATACTCAGGACCTTGAGAAAATTGCATTAATAAATGTCTGCTAACCTGAATTAACTGATCCAACATTGTAAGGACATAGTGGGACAGAACTCCACATCAAAGATGTTTGGCAATGACTCTGTGACTATAAACAGAAAACATTAAGTTTTCACTATTTAAAAATCTTTCAATCTGCTTTGCGTTTTAGATCATTTTTACATTTTGGTTAACTATGCCTTACATCTACAGCTGGGTAAGTTGAAGGATGTGTAAAGCTGTGGACCAGTTTCTGAAACCCTTTTAGAGTGCATGGTGTCATTGTCTGAATTATTACTTTATCAGAATTCATAAAATCGTTTCAAGTCATTTACAAAGCAAATGTTGTACCCGTAACAGGCAGTTTCAAATCTTACAACTAGAAGATCCTTATCAACATTGATTAAGAAGTTTGGATTTCAAGTTTCTGATTCAGCATTTTCTTTTCCAAATCCAAGCCACAACGACTTGGAGACAAAATGAGTAAGACTGGAGACAACAAACACTTAGCCAGGGGGACAACAAGGTGGGACATGATGGTGCAGACGGGTGAGTCAGAGCTTAGATTTAACTGGGGATGTTTGTGAGCAGGAATTAGTCATTTAGGAGGAAAAGGAAAGGGGGTGTAGCTGCATAAAATCAGTAAATGATGAGCCCTGGAGAAGATAAAGGAGTGTTGATTGTTCTTCTTTCTCTGGTGTGGAGAGATAAAGATCACTGATGTCGGAGAGACAATGCCACGGAGTCAGATAGACTGAGCAGACACGCCCCTCATCAGACGCCATGGCTTTGTTGTGAAGACACAGCATGCAAAGTGTCAGGCAGGAAATCAAAGTTCAGTCTTTACGCTGGTCAGTGCACGTCTTTGCTCCACAGCCAATTTACAACACCAGATGTGTGTGTATATGGGTGTGAGGGTATGTGCGTGTCCGTGGGCATGTGCTCGTGGGTGTGCGTGTGTGTGTGTGTGTGTGTGTTGTCGGACTTGGGGGGGGGGGACAAGTAGCTGAACAATGAGAATTCCCAAACAGGATCCCTCTGTTTCCTGATGCTCCTTAAACAACACACACACACACAGTCCATCTAGCTTCACAGATCCCTTTAAATGTATTACACAGCCTTTATCTGTACTGTAAACTCCCGCAGGCTCCCTTCACTAACACCATGTGTGCATTCACATGCCTATTTATATCCTTATGGGCAAACTCTGATCTATGGGTTTTGTTTCCACCGTAATTACACATAGCAGAGCCTCAGCTAACATGCAGTCTACTTTCAGACAGTGTGCAAACTCAGCATATATAAAACACACACTCACAGAAAGCTCGCAGGGAAGCAGTCAGCAGCGTCTGCATATCAATAAAAGCACACCTGTCCCAGCTGCTGTTTTCAAGTGAACAAGGGATAAAAAAGAAGGAGCTCCCCCTAGTTTTCCTCCAGGCCCTCCCCTGCAGCTCCTGTCATCCTCGACCCTCAACTTGTTTGTCTTTATCTTTCCCATGGTCAGTTATTGTTCCTTCTTCTTTCTTATCACACCTCACTGTGTTTTGTCTTTTTGCAAGTCTTGTAATCTCTTATCTGACGTAGGGCAGAGGTTCAAAACACAGCTAAAAAAAAAAGTAAATATATGGAACTTGCTCAAAAGAATTGCTCAAGACTGGAAAATAAAGTTTTAATGTTAATTTTAGATTTTTTTTGTAGTAGTAGTGTAACTTTCAAATGCAACTTGTGTTCTGTTGTTTTCAAAAATACTTTGCAACGTCGTTGTGTTTCACCTTGTGCTGATGGGCTTCATCAAATGCTTTGTTGTTTTTAGATTATGTTTTATTTGCTTTTATACTGTAATTTCTGAATCATTAACGTTTGGTAATGTTTCTTTGCTTTGTAGTTGTCGTTTTGTGAAAAGCTTTGGACATTTTATCTTTTTCCGAAAGGTTTTTGTTTCATTTTCATGCTTTGTGTTATTGTTTCCTTTTTTGTCTAATGTGGTTTTCTGAAGAATAACATATTGCTAAATTGAACTGGTTCTCAGTTCACAGTTTATATTCAAAGTCTTTAAGAAGAAACATAGAAGGTAGATATTTATCAAAATACACATACAAAGAAAAGTCAGATTTTCAAAAGTTGAAAGGTTTGATGAAAGCTAATCACATGAAACACATACAACATGCATTTGGAAACATTGCATGGTTTTCTCAATTTATTTTGTCATACTAGATAGATTCAGATTTTTTCAATCATTTTATTGTCAAGAAAAAAAAAATAATGTACTCTTTACACTTTTAAAATCTGCGTTTCTTACATGCAATTTGTAAATTATAGAAAACAGAACATTTACAGCAAGATTTTGAGTAAAGTTCTAATTTGGTCAGGGAGACAGAGGACTCAGACATTTGCATATGAGAAATGACACATTTGAACAATCATTGACTCAAAGCAAAGCTTTCCCCTCCATCACCTGTTGCTGCACTGTACTGGTCATTCTGCAACAAACATCCCTTTGCTATGTCCTGCAAGACAGACAAATTACGTCTAGTTGCAAAAACAAACTGTTTAGCTCTCAAGCTATAAGTTGAATGTCCATGAATGGGGAGAAAACCTGACAAATTATCCAGCTAACATAACCTTGTTATACTTTTGTTATTCTAAAAAGTGCAGAATGACATAAAGGACTTTTATAAAGCACAATAACAAGTTTATCTGTAATCTTACTACATTTAGAGGATGCCTATTGCTATTTTTTTTAATTATAAGTAAATAATTATTGTTATTATTATTAATTTAGCAGTGGGAATAATTCATTTTGTAAGTAAAAGTAATGAAGCCATGCTGTGGATTTTTGCTTCAATGATTAAAAAAACAGGTATCAAGTTGATCCATCTCACCCTGGAACCTGCCTAGCGTCTTGTCAAGTTGAAGCACAGAGACAGAATAAATGATGTGTCAAGCACATTGTGGTCTTGGCTGCAAAAGGTTGAAAGAAAACCACTGCGGAGACAGAACCAGAACACCATGAAGAGGGAACAATAGTGGCTTTTTGCGCAATCTCGGTAAAATCTCTGCAGGACTGGCAAACAACAAAACTGCCAAACAGTAAGAAACTTTTCAAAAGGTTCAGCTGAAGTGTTGGAGCAGTGGAGAAGCAGATACCAAAGAGTTTTCTTGTAAGAAAAAAGTTTAAAAAAAAAATTTACTGTTATTTTTAATGTCTCTTATTACATTTGAGAACTTATTATTTCCTAGCATGGAGCTGAATATAAAAAGTTTGAGAGCCACTGTTTTAACCTTTTGTAACAGATGCATATTGTTCCTACCTGCGCTGATCAGTTGTTTATAGTAGCTACAGAGCCTTAAAAAACTTAGTTTTAACTCTTAATTTTTTTCTTTTTCTTTTCAGATTTTGTGACATTATAACCACAAACAAGTCTGATCAGCAACTTTTTCAGAATTTTGATATGAGAAAATGTGAGGAGCTGTAATCTTCATGTTTTGTACCTTCAGATCTACAGTAATAAGAACTGCCAGACTTAACAACTCAAAGTTTTAGATGTAGGAGCAAAAATGTTTCTTCTTACCTATAAAAGCAGAAAATCACTCCAGGCTCTTTTGATATAATCAGACTGCTCTCTCAAACCGAACACAGATCAAAAAAAGTTCCATCAATGTTCAACCTCCCTCTCACTTTTTTTTTTTATTAGTGCCCATGTATCTGCACACACTTCTTGTTTTTTATGCAGTTGCTGCTTTATGTATATTTATGGCAAAGCATTTCAGGAACCTTTTGATTTTATGATAATCATTTTCTCCTCGGAGTTTGCAGGTTGTGCAATGTCGGGTCTGCCTCGAGAACTTTGTGCATGCGTCAGAGGTTGGAAACAAAGCCACCTTTCTTTTCCTGCCCTGCATACATGCAGTTACATAGAAAAATTTGACTCTTCAGGTGCTTCACTTTTGCCAGCTGCCGTTAGAAGACCTTTGCTCAACAACCAACTGCTGCCAAAGTGGGGAAAAAAATAAATAAAGATTAACAGGGAGAAGCCCCAGTCTATCTGCAGGGCTTGACTGTGGTTCGCTGAGAGCTGTCAGTCTTCCAGATTGTTTTGCTTCCATCTCCTTCTTCCTCCTCCCCCGTCTTGCCTCTGCAGCTGAAGCAGCGAGTGGAGTGATACGTGGACAGCTAGTCATTAGGCTGTCAGAAGAGTCTATGGAGCAAAACTCTGCTGGCAGGGATGAATGTACACATTTCACTTTGGGTATTCATCAACTGTCAGGTATCCTTCTGTTTTACCAGCCATACATGTGTGAGAATCACACACATGGGCTTGACAGCAGGGAATCCTATAAAAGCAGAGTCACACATTTGAAAAGCATCATTATATGACTATAGCTTAATAGTACGGAAATCAAGCTACAGAAATCTTAGTGTTCATGGAAATCTTAGTTTTTTTGCTTTCTTTTTAACAGAAAAAACTACAAGCGTGTATTGAAGTGGCAAGCCAACATTTAATGACTTTATCAAGTTAATGTATTCTTCAGTCTAAAAATGACAACCAATAAGTAAATAGCCTGCCACCCCGAGGACCTTCGTCTTGTCTGAGCTCGCCTTCCTGTTTGGCATCCATCCACAACAAACACTTGTCTTTGACCTACGTGCGTGTGTATGCATGTGTGTGTGGCTTTGAACATGTTTTTCATGAGAGCAGGTGGAATTAAAGTGCATGTATAATATTCATAGCAATGATTTAAAAAAGTAAGTCTGGAGGCTTTTGAGGCAGAGGAAGCAATGCATTCTATCTAACAGTTCCACCAACTTTCCATGTTTTGTAAAGAGTTCACACCTGTTGGAGCTTGTAGAGGCACTGGTGTGCTAGTAAAGGGTGTGTGTGTGTGTGTGTGTGTGTAATCATTACGTGTGTGTGTGTGTGTCCATGTGTGTGTATAGAAAAATAAAACATTTATAGCTGTAGAGATGCTGAGGGCAGTCAGGAGTAACAGCTGTTTAGAGGGCTTTTAGTGTTTTTATACATTTTATAGTACATCAGAGATCGAACTGCCCATGAAACATATTTACAGGCTGTCTTGGATAAACAAATATTATTGATGAAACTTTGAGTCATCTAATTTCTTCAGAAATTGCAAGAGTTGTTTTTTATTTCTATATCCTGGAAATGTATTTTTTGTTTCCCTCATATTCTGATCAGTAGAGTCGTCATAAGTGTGAGTCACTGATGACTTACCTTAGCTGGAAATTCCTGTTAAACAGTCACGTGTGAGGAGGACCTATGCAAACCGTCATTAATTAATCTGATTTTACTGCTGTTGTTGTTGGAGGATTCAGGTCTAAAAAAAATTAATATAAAGAAAATGTAAGAAAGAACCCTGTAATTTTATCAGATTTATTAAAATAAGAAAAATAAAATAAATACAATCAGTGTCTCTACTCTTAACTGAATAATTTATGAACCAGAGTTTTCGTTTAATCATCTAGGGGCTTTTAATAACCTTTGCATTTAGTAATCTATTACTTTTTTATTTCTTGTGGTGACTATGCAATGTGACACAGAGGTCCAATTCCCTCACCCACTATAACATATGAAAGAGAAAAGAATATATATATCAATCCACTATGGATATGAGCACTGATCTTCACAAATCAGCAAATGACTACCAGGAAATAATTATTGAATAAAAAATAATGTCTATATCTACAAAAAAAACCGAGGTACCAATGAGTGTGTCTTATGTTAATTTTGTTAAAAACATTCATTTCCTATTGAGGATTTTTCTTCCATTTCATAAATGTGCTCAAGTAAAAAGTTGAGTTTTTCTAAGTGTAGATCACACTGTCGACACAGCAAAAATGTTGAGTTTTCATCTTTTGCGATAATATTTATTTGGGGAGGTTACACAAAAATCAACATAAAGTAGAAGTCTTTATATTTTTCTAACTTGAAGTAATTAAAAACAATTAGTTACTTTTGAACTTACTACATCAACGTAAGTTCAAAAGTTGTTTTAAGTCGTAGCTTCGACTTGTCAACACAGATTTGTAACCAGATCAGGTGAGCCTGGATGGACCTGTTGCGTTTTTCTCCTAAAGGTGAACTCAATGTTGTCCACAAATCAGAAACAATGCTTCCCCCTACTGGCCGTACTTATTTCCACGGTGCATGCTCTTGAATTTCATTCTTTGGTCTGTGTTTGTAAAACCTTTCGTGACTGTGAATAATTTTGGTGTTGTCTAATGTGATCATGCCTTTGTAGAACATGCCTTTCTGTTACTTTGTCTGGGCAAAGACAGTCTGTTTGAACAATTGTCCTCACTACAAGTTCTACTGGCTCTCCCCAACTCATTCAATGCTGTAAAGCAGAACCACAGAGCTGCCTCACCAAATCTCTCTCTTCTGCTGAGAGAGATTTGGTTTCAGGTGTCTTGATGAGTTTCCTGCTACTGTGCAAAACAAGCAGATTAAATTTGAACCCAGTGGCCCTTTTATCTGTTCCAACAGCTTCTGGTGTACTCGTGTGATCAAGGGGAGGCTTGTCCTTACACGCATCCTGGAAAGGCTTTCTCTTGGATACAACTTTTATTTTCCATGACATATAAACAAAAGTTTGTTTTACTAAACCCGTTTTGTTTACAGTCAATCACCATAGAATGATTTTATACAGAAGGGAACAGTTCACCCTTCAGCTAGATTGAGCAAAACATGTTGTGACTTCTGGTTTTTGGGTGGGTATAATGCAGGTGTTGAAAACCGCAAGTTAATTAATTAGGAAAATTAATTAGAGGTAAGGCAAGCTGGGCTCTGTTTTGTATTGTTCTCCTGAATACCAGTAGGTTGCCAAAAAAGGTCAAAGGTGCAGTATGACCCATTTTAAGTATGAGGGGTTTGTATGGATGTCTGGTCAAAGAGAGTTTAAAATAAACTGAAGCCATTACCTCTTGTAGAGGTCAAGTAAAGACTTGAACCATGTGGAGAAAGGAAGAGAGGTACCTGAGAGGATATGAGGACTTGTTGGTGCAGGAGGATTCCAACAGATATGGGTGAGAAACATTGTTAATGGGATTAAAAGCGAGCAGCATGGTTTTTGGGTGAATGCAGTGTGTAATGGGAAACCAGTTAAGTTCTTGAAAGACAGAAGTAATGTGGTAAACAGATATGGCCAGCAGGAGAGTTATGTTATGTAGACTGGGTTACTTGATTTATCTGAGCTGTGTGCTAGTCAGCAGGATTCCCAGACTTCTGAAATGACAGGAGGAGGAAACACTGGAAATGTCTATATTAATAAAGAAGCTTTCGGCTTTGGAAAGAGTTTACTTTGAACCGAGGAGGAGAACCTCACTTTTATTCCCGTTTTAAATGGGGAAGCTTAGGAGGATTCAACACTTAATCTTAATCAAACATTGAGGAGGAGGAGTGCGTGGGAGAGGAGGAGGATGGTAAGGTAGAGTTGAATGTCATTTGTGTAGCAGTGAAAAATTATATTGAACTCACAGAACATGTGGAAGGAGACTCAGATAAAAACAAATGTTTACATTAATTTTGATTGAAATTTTCCTTTTTTGAGTCAATTGGGATAAGCTAAAAAATATTTCTATTCTTTATTCATATTCAGAATAAAGGATATTGGGAATGTACGCCGAGACCACTATATGTTCAAACACTTTGACTTCTAAACTTTTTATAGGTTATTTCAAAACTTGTAATCAAACTGGAGGCACACCTGTGGATGACTTTTAAGGCAGAAGCTGAAACATTGTGATTTTCCCACATTGTGTGACATTGTGGGAAAATCAAAAATATATTCTGGATATATCAAGGAGAGGATTGTAAACTTCCATAAGGCTGGTTCATCCTAAGGTACAATTTCATCTGATCATACAGATTTATGGAAGTACAAACAGTTTGGGAATGCCAAGTCATTATACCATCCAGGGTATTCAGATATTTGTTGTGACAAAATGCATCAATCCTTTCAGAAAAGCAATACGAAGATGCTGGCTGAAGCAAAGGGTAATTATCCACGGTGAAACTGGTTCTGTACTAACATGGCCTCTTAGAATAGAAGAAGTATTTTCTCCAAAAGCAGCAAACTAAGCTAGATGAAAACTAAAACTAAGGTTTACATATTCAGTCATAATAACGATCATGGCTAAACTTGAAGAGGAAAGGGGAAAGGTTGCGAGCGTGAGCACACATACTGATTGTGAAAAACGGGTGGCCACCATGTTGTCAGGATTTTGTGCTGCAGAAGAAACATGTGCACTTGACAAAACAGGTCACAATGTCCCAAAGTGTACAACCAAATTAGTTACAAATAGTGCCAATCAGGAAGCTCTGATGTTAAAATATGTGGTAAAACTGAAGTGCAAGTGGCCTACAACCCTGACTTAGCTACATCAATTGTATCAAAAGGAATAGATACAAGTTTTCAGCAAACAAAATAATTTAGTTGAAGTAAGTTTCAACTCAAATCACAAAGTTTAAACAGCAATTCAACCAAATTGTATGAAAATATGTAAACCTCATGTAAGTAGAAAAAAAAATCTCTCTCTAATTATTACAGCATTGTGTACAAAAAAGGGTAATAATAACTGACTGAAACCAGGTAGTTTAATCTGTTTAAATGTGAAACAATGAGAAAAGGCAATGTGTCTTCACAGAAACTATAAACACATTCTTGCAGATCACATACTAGTTTCCCTTTTAAACTATGATTATGAATATTTGTGATGCTGTTCAAGGGAGGCATATGACTGAATATGTAAACCAAATTTCTATTTCTATGAACAATAAAGTTTTTATCTTATCTATATAAAATGTTTGATAAGCAAGAGGGGACTGAGGACAGAAATTAAATGAACACAGAGATTTCTGATGAAATATGTTATGGATATTTCTCAGAAAAGAATTTATGACTTACATCTGTGCACACATCTTCGCACAGAGGCAAGGAAGATAAGTAATTTAATGATGGCTATGGCTTTAATAATCTAGAAAATATTGACATTGCGTTGCAGCTTTCAGTCTTTTATTGTTTTTCTCATAACAACATGGAAGCAATCTGCCAGCAAGGCAATTTTAAAATTCTGAATGCTACAATCTAAAGCCATTCAAGTGCTGTGCTGGCATACAACAATAGATAATCCATTCAAAACAGAAGAACACATGAGAACAGATTCGTGAGGATCCAAGAGAAACACGGGAGACAGAAATATACATCAAAGAAAGAGACAAAATACAACAAATTGAAACTCCAGTCTCAAACTCCAGTTCTCGACGGACGGTGACTTGCAAATTTTAGATGTCTCTCTACTTCAGCACACATGTAGAATATTAGCAGTGAATAGTATGTAAGAAAAGGGACAAATCTAAAAGTTGCAGGACTCTGGCCTTTAAGGATAGCAGTTTGAGAGCCCTGATGTAGACTGACAAGATGTTAAAGGACCACACTGACACAGAGCTATAGAGTTATTACAAGACTTACAAAATATTGTAATGAAACAAAATTTCCAAAATAAAATAGTTAATTTAGACAAAAATATCAGCAACATAAATCTAAAAGAAGAAAAAGGTATGTGTAAAGAAAGACACCTAAAATTAATTTTTTTTAAAATGTCTAAAATGAAGAGAGCTGAAATTGCACCACAAAGCAACCACACCAGATATAAAACCTTCAAAACCAGAACAACACACTATTCAAAGTGAGAGATGTGCAACACATCTGTACGATAAACACATAATCCGCTCCAATCTGTATACATAATTTTATTGTAATAGTATCTCTTTCAGCGGAAGGAGACGGGGTTCATGAAGAATATCAAAGGTAAAGCCAGAGCTCACATGCGTCCATCTTACACCCATATTGATCATTATGATAATGATCATTATGATAATGATCATATTGATCATTATCATTATCAGACCATACAGTCTGAGCCAGTCAGTTTGAAAATAGAATTAAAATATTGCAGGAAAAAAGCCTTGCTCATTGACACAACATACCATTAGATTATTTTTCTAATCAAATAAGTAATTTAATACAGAGAAAACAAATACATTTTAGTTGATGAAAGTTAAAAAACTGAAGTCTTCAGATGGTTAAGCCCCTTGTTATTATACTTTAAATATGTAATTATTATTATGTATGTGCAAATGACTCATAGTTCCAAGCTGAACAATCAACAAGTTTGTGAAAAATCAAAAATCCAAAGTATTTTCATATGTTTAAAAGTCAAGCAGTATAAAGAGAACATCACTCATTCAGAGCATCCTTCACTTTGCTTTATGGGGAAATCTGAAAACACAAAGGCAGCCGAGAGCATTATTATGCAGCTTCACAAGTTCTTTTGAAATGCAAAAAAAGAGAAGAGAAAACAGGTGTTTCTTCAGATACTGACACGTGCGCTTCTGGCAAAGGCAACTCCTAATATTCACATTTATCTAATCCTGGTGAATTCATATTAACATTTCTTAAGCTGCGTAAAAAACGAAGGTAGAAAATTAGACATACAGCATATCAGGTGTCTTCACAAGGTGACAGTCAAATATCTGCATAAGGAAGCTCAGTTACACACATGCAACTTTTGCTGTCCATTGAGTCTGGGACGAAATAACAGAGAGCAAGCTGTATTTTTCTGTGTGAGACTTTTAAAGTATGATAAAGGAGTTTGACTCACCCTGTTAACAGATTTCTGCATAGTCTAACACCACTTCAACCACAATGTCCATTAGATATTTTTTTTTCCGTTTAGGAAACAAGAAGCAAAAGAGATAAATTGTGTTTTTTAAATGTAAAGGTAAGAGAATATCAGATATTTATTGTCTACTTCAAAAATTTAACTGAATTACCATTTTCCATATATTTGCAGGGATGAAAGTTACAAGGTAAGTTAACACATCTCATGAAGGGCATGAATGTCATCAAGATTGTGGCTTTATTGTTTTAGATAATTTTTTTGCAGGCTGGAATGAGAAGACAATGCTGAAGCTCTATTATTCCTGTATTATCCATTCTAACACCAGCCCTGCTAAAAAAAAAAACAAACAGTGTTGAACAGTTCTTTGAAAATGTCAGTCGCGATTGAAGGTGTCAATTTTAGGTGACATTCATGCTCATGATGACTGTATGTTAACTCACAGGACATAACCATATTTGACCAGATAGAATAAATTGTTTTTAGCTCTACAGGTTGGACAAACTGGGTTTTAATGACTTGCACCAAGCACTGTTTATCTACTTGAATTTTTTTACTCGTGTTTCAATGGTTACCCTGCGTGGCGGAGGCTCCTCGATGCTCCGGTTGGCTACAAGGTCTTGCAGCTGTAGCGCTCCTCCGCCTATGAAACAAAAAGCTGGACAAACTGGAGCAGAGCAATCCACGTGCCCCTCCCACAGCATACGCAGGGAGTGGGCATCATAGAAGGCAACCTGGCCTTTGTCACAGTCCAGACAGACTCCAAGTCGTGGAGGTAGGGGAGCAGTGTGGGAGTGAGGCTTGTTGCTATAGTTGCTGCTTTGAGAGTGCAATGCTGCCTGGCTGTGGCTCTCACTCTGGCTGTGAGAGGGAACGTATCCTTTGGGGAGTAGGATCTTACCCATGCCCACGGTGAGGAAGCAGAAGGGAGGGGAGTCCTGGCCGTCTTCTGCATCGCTGTCATGGCCACTGTCTGGATCACAACTGGTAGAGGAGAGGACACAGTCAGGATGAGCGAGGGAGATTCATCAAACTTAGCTACAATATCACTTTTTTAGTCCTTTTAAAATACAGATCAATGTAGTTATTCTCTATTTAGAATGCGTACATAAACATCCTGCACCTAAAAAGGAAAACATGAAAAAATGGTACCTTCACACATATGTTACTATAACCGAGCCCTTTGTTTGGTTCTGAGAACTACTAAAAGTAGATGAGGAGGCAGAGTTTTTGGTTGTCTACTCCTCCAGAGTTCCTATACATTTTAATGTCAAAGTTTTATACTTTTTCACACTCAATTACTCACTTTTTCATGGAAGGATGGGTAGACAAAGGAACTTCTGTCTGTGTCTATGTGCTGCCATCTAGTGGCCAGGAGAACTTAAAAAAATAAATGCTTCATTTTAGTCTGGAAATTGTCCGTCTGACTGAGATTTTATGTGATAGACCAACAGAAAGTAGGGCATATTTGTGAAGCAGAAGAAAACCAATTGCTTTGATTTGTAAAGCAATTGTTTGTTGTTGTTTTTTTTCAATATCTGTGAATGAAGTTTAATTTATTCTTAACCAATTACAATCAGAGATCAGCTTACAAAAAAAGAGTCCAAATCTGTCTAGATACATTTCACATGTTCTATGAAGACCTCAGAGAGTTGTAAGAGAAAATAGTGAACAGACATCATTATGAAGACTAAGGAACACAGCAGACAGGATCTTGGTCAGGATGGGAAAGATGGATGGAGCTAAAGCACAATGATGACATTATTGTAAAATATTAAGTCAGATGTTGTTAAGTCAGGTGTACTTAAGTAGCAATTTTACCAAATACTTTTTTACTCTTCCTTAAGATATTTCTTGCACAGCTACTTTTTAGTTTTACTTGCATAAAAATACACTAAAGTAGTGTTTTTCTTATTTGAGTACAACTTCTGGGTAACCTCTGGATCTGACTGACCTTAAGCACTTTAGCACAGGAGAAAAGGCAAAGCTGGTAGTCGCGTAGACCAAAAGATGGCTCCACAGCATTTTTTTGACTCACTGAGGCTAAGTACAAATACACACCATATTTTTCAGATTTCAATATGAAAGAAGTGTATTAAAACTGTAGGATTTCCTTCAACTTTAAAATTATGCATTTAATTTGACAGATTTTAATCTGATTATCATGCATGAGTTAAGTGACTGCACTTTACAGACAGCGATGTGGATCTGGTAAAAATGAAATGTTTACCGTGGGCTCGCCATGTCCTGAGGGAGATGGAACCACTCTTGTAGTTTAGTCTCCTGTCCAACGCCTACCTGAAAATGAGAGAAGAAAGATATCATAAAGAGGTCTGACAAAATATGATACATTTACACATTTAACCTGGCATGAAATCACACTCGAGACATCTTTTTCACCTTCACCAAGTAGGACCCAGGCTCCACAGAGCACGCCCAGTAGTGTCTGCCATGAGTGACGGCCAAGTCGGCCACAAGGAGGTCAGAGGTTAAGTGACAAGAGGTGAGAGCGCGGTCGGCGGCTTGGAGAAGGGAGAGGCCAGGCACACTCCGGGCATAGGTCTGGCCTTTACCTAGCGCCAAACGGTCAGCATGTAAACCCCAACGAGAGTCCAAGGAAAAACTCAAAACTAGATGGAAAGGAAAAAAAGAGGTGAACCAGGAAAAAAGGGAAGGTAAAAAGAAAGAGAAAAGTAAGCTAAACAAGTAAGAAATTACAGGACTTCAGACAAACTATGAGAAGTATTAATTACACGTAACTGGAAAAAAAAAAAAAGATCAGGAGAAAAGCACATATTTGATTTGGAAAATGAGAAAAACTGCTTGACAACAACAGAAATAAAGCCAACACTGAATCTGTGTATAATGTTTCAAAATATAAAATGAAGGAGTAAATGTTTCACAAAGTGATGAATATATTAAGAGAAAAAAATCTCTTAAGCACTAACAGATATTTGAAAGTGCATCAAGACAGACCTGCAGCATGAGAGACAGAAGCAGAGATGCTATGACGGGGATGACACTGGAATGCAGAGCAAAAAAGGAAGTCTTTGTGCAGAAACTAAAAAAAGTAGGAATGGAAGAAATCAAGGGATGAGAGAAAAGAAAATATCAAAGGTTAGTCAGGTAAGTGAAGCATGGCAACAGTCTAAAACATTTTTGTGGGAATCAAAATACATCATCCTCTAATCCACACGGTTGTTGTACAAAGTTTAATATAATGTCAACATTTTTCTAAACTAAGATTTCAGTTTTTACCCATTTTTAAGTAAAAGAAAACAATAAATGAATGATAGATGCAACTGCACTTATCAGGATTTAAATTTGGAACCTGCAAAAATCAGAAACAAAGAAAACCAACAAGCATCTTAGTAGACGTTATTATTGGGAAACAAAATACCAGATCCTGTGTACACATCTGACCTGGTGCAGGCGGCGTGTGGAGGTAAACCTCTTCACTGTAGTCTCCAAACCCAGCCTTGTTGCAGCCCCTCACTCTGAGAACGTACACGCTGTCCATCTGCACCCGGTCTACCACGGCGCTGGTCCCCTTCACTTCATTCAGACGCAGCCATGGTGTCGAAGAGTTTGGGGAGCTGATGCCGCCCCACGTGGCACCTGCTCGTCGCTGGTATTCAACAGAAAAATGCCACGCCGGGGCCGAGTCCTGAGGCAGGCGCCAGCATAAAAACAGCTGGTCATAAGCTAATGTTTTCTGAGTGTCGATGACTGGAGCCTGAGGGGCTGTTGAGGAGAGAAAAGAGACTGGGATCATGTTGCTCTTTTCACCTTTTAATAGGATTTTAGGGGCAGATTATTCTTTTTTTTTAACAAAATAGATAAGAGCCCACCTTGGATGAATTGCAAGCTGCTGATGAGTTTGACCTCTTTGGATGCATCAAGGTGAAAGCGTCTAAAGGAGGTGTCAGCAGCAAGAGAGAAACACTGCAGGTTTTCTATGGCTTTAATCAGCCTTAGGCGACAAAACAGAAAAGAAACAAAAAGAGAGAGCCACATTAACAAACAAATAACTTCCACTGAGCTCCTGGTTCACCCAAATAAATGTGCGCTACCTGCTGTGTGTTACTCTTGCGGCTTGCACAAAGCAGGGCGCGTCTGTCTCTTTGAGCAGCTCGTGGGTGAATGCCATCAGACCTGTCTGCTCCATCAGCCCCTGCTTCTCAAAGACCTGAATGGTCAGAGCCTCCTCTCTTCTGCTCCGGGATTCCTCCAAGGCAATGGCTAGACTCCCCTGACGCTCAGCGACGGCTGTTCCAAGCTCTCGGATGCAGTGAGTCAGCTGGTGCAGAGCCACAGTGCTGTTAGCCTGCAGAGCAGAGAAGCACAGGAAAAGATCACATACTAGTGATCCTCCTCGGAGGACTGATTTTATTTCTGATTCCGATAGTTGTTGGTTTTAACAAAGCAAGAACATTTCTGAAGGAATTTAGCTGGTGAGCTAAACTGAGACCTCCATCTGTTTGATGGCAGCCTCCAGCTGAGCGATCTGACTCTGAATCGTCTCCTGATTGGCCAGGATGAAGTTGACTTCCTTGCTAATCTTGTCCTGTAAAACCAAAATAAAACTTGCGATAGTGGCAAGATGTTAACACACACACACATACAAAAAACTTAAACAACGTTAAAGACTAAATACACTCACCTTGAGGGATTGATAAGCTTGTGCTATGGGTAAAACTTTGTGTCCATGATGGACCCGACGGAGTTTACACAGCTGGCACAGCAACCGCTGGCAGTTACGGCAGTACCACTGCAGCCTCTCCTGCTCATGCTCTGTGCATGTTAAAACCTAGAATCCAAAAACGGATTTAAAAGCACATCAGACATGAGAAATGCAGCCACTGCAAACTGGACCGAAAAAAACAATAATAAACAAGAGATGAACCTTTGGTCTGAAGTTGTTGGTGGGCAGAATGTGTTCGTGCTGAGCTCTAGGAGTTCCCCAGGGGTGGTAGAGTTTGAAACATTCATTGCAGAAGTTTGACTTGCAGTCAGCACAGCCTTTAGTGGCCTCCAGAGACTGGGGAGACTTACAGAAGCCACACATAATCGCTACGCTGCCCAGACTTATTGTGTGTCTGTACCTAAACACAAACAATGAGGTCATTACAAAATTCAGGAAAAAAATCAGCACAACTGCAGAAAGACTGAGCTCATGTGAGAGTGTCCTGCTTTCTTTTTAGTTTGGCAAACCACTATTTTAACTAGCTGACCTGGATACATCTACAGCACTCGCCATGTTAATGCAGTAAAACATGCAGCATCACAGTTTGTGGCTTGATGAGGGGTGAGCAGCTGCCATCTCCAATGGCTGCCCATGAATCAGCTGACCTCCATGACCTTCTCATTCAAACTAACTAAAAACTGATGACCCTGATTAAATAAAATGGGTATTAAAAAACATTTTACTTCATAGTTATCCCTAAAAGTTTACAAACAATAGCAGGACTGACAGTTTTATGGTCTGTAGTTCCACAGAGCACTGCAGTTTTTAAGCTTTCACTGCAAAGTGCTCTTTGGCTTAGCCTTTGATCAGGACTAAAGGAGCAATTCATTATTTAAACTCCTTCCAGCAAATGATTTTCCGTCTCATTTATACAGCAGTATTGCCTTAGTTGGTTGCTCATTGACCTACCTTGTTGCTTATGAATGTTGTTTAAGGTTAAAACAACAACCTCTAGTGCGTTTCAAAAATACACATATATTTTTTCACATTGCAACCACAAACTTCTGCATACTTTTTCATAGAAATTCTGGAGAGCATTAGTGGTCAAACACAATTATGAACACCAAGGAACAGAGCACAAAGTCAAAGACAAAGTCTTAAAGCAAAGTTAGATTACAACATTCCAGGCTTCGGGCATCTCATGGTTCACTGTTCTTTACCTGAAAATAGACCCACTGCATCTACCAGGACATGTAAAACATGGAGGTGACACTGCAAAAATGAGATTTTAACTCATGCAATCTGATTTTGCTAAGTTATTTTTGAAGGAAGAAAATACACACATTTTCAGTCTCTAGCTCTGCTGTAAACACAGAAAATGATGCTCCTACTGATATCTATTTAACAACTGCAAATGATTTGCCTTTCACATTTATCCATTGTCTTACTATCACCAAATCAAACCCTAAAGATACAGTGAAATGCGCAGCTCCAATGTGATAAGATGTGATGAGGTAAAAGAGGGATGAATTTGTTTGCAAGGTTCTGTTTTTGAAGCTGTTCTTCATGCAAACCTCTCGACGATGCGCTCCAGAGTGAGATTACGGAAGCAGTCAGTGAGTCCTCTGTCCCCGAGCTCCACGTCCTGCTGACAGGAAGGACAGGGGAACAGCATGGGGGGAGGGGCTGCTTCCCTCCGCCTTCTCCCTGGGTATGTCCCACATACTGGGAGAGGGAAAACAGGTGTACAAGAGATGAAAGAAAAAGACAGACAGCCAGAGAAGAAACGTGAGAGGGAGACGGTTTATGAGGCTGACGAGTAACGAGCTTGCAGAATTATAGGAATAGATCATTTTCACAGTGGAGATCCTTTATTGCAGTCTCAGTGTTCTTTTCTCTAAAATGAATGAATAAACCATGAGTTGAATAAATAAAGCTGTATAATGTTCAGTGGAACAGCAACCAAAACATCATAATGCATCATCATCTCTGCATTTTTACATAGCATTTCACTCTCTCCTCACTCAGATGCTGATATCGCTTGATTACATGAGTCAAGCTTCCTTCTAAACTCTTTAAGGTCCTCTACACAAACACAGACATTAAGAAATGTCTGTGTTTGTCCTGTACCTGTTCTGAAGACCCGCTCCAGGTGGTCAGGGGTCCTGGGTACGGGTCGGCGTGCTTGCCGTGGAGAGCGAGTGTTGGGCGTGGAGGCTGGTGAGATGGGCTCCGCAGGGAGATCCGGGGGAGGAT
The DNA here is from genome assembly GCA_903066825.1 of Alfaro cultratus. Taxonomy (NCBI): domain Eukaryota; kingdom Metazoa; phylum Chordata; class Actinopteri; order Cyprinodontiformes; family Poeciliidae; genus Alfaro; species Alfaro cultratus. The sequence continues at coordinate 20,902 of CAEFZX010020810.1, read as the reverse complement.
AACCTCTCTGCACCAGCATCTCTGCCGCACACAGCAGACACACACTGTGCTGGCACGGGAGCAGAATGGGCTGCTTCACCATCTCATCGCACACTGGGCAATGCAACTCCTGCTCCATACTCTTCATGTTGGACTGGAAAGGGAACGGGAGGAAAGAGAATAGCATGGGAAAGGTTCACTGAGAAAAGGTTCTGGTTTAAAAGCGGCTGAGACAAGCCACAAATAAACTGTGAACAACATGTGGTAAGATGTGAGAAAGGACGAATAGAATAAAGGAAAATGAAGTCACAAAGAAATAAAGAATGACGAATACAGCAGGAGAACAAGAGTAGGAAAGGAAGGGAATAATGAATGATAACGAAAAATAAAGAAAGGAGCAAAGAATGAATAACACAAGGGAGAAATGCATGATAGAAAGACACAATGAAGAAAGAAAGGAATCAAAAAAGAAAGGAGGACAGATAATAACAAAGGAAGGATGACATTTAGACAATGCAATGTGGAATAATTTGCTATTTTCTTTCTCCATCCTTATGAAGATCTCAATAACTGTAGCAGTAAATGGTAGACAGATTGAATACAACTGCTCCAATATTCTTGCTCCTTTATGGGGAAAGTAGACGGTGCTTTATTTTATGCATTGTTTGGAGTAATCAAAGCATAAAATAAGCAAATAAGTGTATTTTGTGAGTCTAAGGTGCTTGGATATCCTTGAAGAAAAAATAAAGCCATCTAGCAATTCTTCAGGTCACTAATTTAAAAAAAAATTAAAGGGACCAAAGTCTGTCTCGTCAACCTGTCTCCATTGCAGCAGATAAACAAACCAAGTGCACTATCATGAGCTAAAGAGGCATGTATGTAAAAACCTTACTACACTTCCAGGCAAATTCTTGCTTTTAGGAGTCGTTACTTATGCCCACAAATGAGCCTTGTTGCTTCGGTTCTATCCACTTTAGAGGATTTTGGTCTGAAATGACAGGCGTTGGTCCCAGTTCAGAGTTTTACTGTGTTAAATTGTTGTGATCAGCAGGAATGTGACATAATTTTCTGGGACAACATTTTGCACCTAATATCTATAAAACACAATTGTTTATTTATTCAAATCGTGCTATCTGAAAGGTGGCCGTTTGATGGAGAAGCAAGTGTCATGACGTTGAATATTTCCACAGACAGTAAGCAGGAGAAACAAATGAACGGACACTAAAATATGACTATTAATTTTCAAATTATGAGGATTTTTTCTTCGTGACTACATATAGTCAGTTCCTGAATTCTTAGAATTTCAAATTGGCTTGAAATTTTCAAACTTCTGAGTCAAATTGAACTCATTCTATACAAATTGGCAGTCTTGAAATGTTTGTCAGAAGTCCAGCTTGCTAGGGATTTTCCCTTCTTGCCTGAGTTTATGGGAATGATACCATGTATTGTAAATTAATCTTCCAGCTGCAAATTGGCTTAAAATCTCTGTTAATTGTTAGGTAAACGAATGTACAGATTGCTTACAAATAGAAAGCATGGTTAATGTCGGTTCTCTGGCGCTGTTGTATCCCTTTTTCCTGCTACTGTAGCTACAAAGCGCAGCTTCCCGTTTCTATGACAACGTGCATCATCTCTTCCTTCTCGCTGTGTGCGGCCCAGAGCCTTTTATGCTACTTGCCAACATATTCAGCAAATTATAACCATCAAACACCAACCCAATCGGCAGCTTTTTCTAAACGTCCTGCCAGTGTTACCAGGTTTCTTACAAAAATACCAGCGATTTTACGTTTGGTTTGATACAAAAGCAATAAAATATGTCAAAAAGAGAAATGCCCCACATTCCGTCAATGCAGTAGCCTTTCGGTCATTTCAATTGATCGAGAGGTAAACTAAAAGTACAGGTTGAAAGGGTATTAAAGCCCTACGTAATATATAATTAAACCGCACAGGTAGCTACTATTGCTAATGAAATTAGCGTCACACTCACACTGATGCGAACTAGCGCGTCCATGATTGAGGTAAAGGTTTCCAACTCCGCTTCTGCCATGCTGCTTCGGAATAAAGCGTCTCTGCGATAAAAATCAGCCCGTTTTCCAGGAGAAAACACCGACAGGTTGTCCCGGCTGCTCCGCCGGTAATGCACAGTCCAGGCCTTTAACGGAGCGTCACCGCTACAATGTTGTGCTGTGCACGCCGAGTCCCTCGGTATGTCTGTGAGGAGGGACTGGCCTGACTGATGGGGGAAAAAAAGGAAAAACATGGGGGGCTGGAAGCATAAGGGCTCTGGCTTCAACTATCATATGACAGAGGTGGAGGCACAAATTCAGCAAAATAAATAAGTCTGTATAGGTAATACAGAGAAATCTGAATAATACAATTAGAAATATATTCTTTATTTAAAAATATACAAAACGATACAAATGATTGTTCTTTTTCAGTAATTAATATCGTTTAATGTACCCATAAAAGTTTAAATTGCAGTTTCAAATAATTTGTGTCAAACTGCAACAGAGTCATACAATTCAATAAAGAACATTACAATATTCCTTCTTTTTTTTTTTTTTTTTTTTTTTGTTCAAAATATCAAATGAAATTTTTCTCCAACACAACACTGAAAATAAAGAGTAAATGTTTCCAGAGATACAGGATTTGTTGTTCGTAACGAGAGGAAGAAAAACAGCTAAAAACTTGTTGGTAAATCAATTTGTCCCCATGTTATGGATGCGCTGCTGATCATTTCAAACAGCTGAAATATGTGGCTTCTTTCAGGTCGCTTTGGCAATTAAGGAGCAAATGTTTTCAAATACTCAAGGATAGTTGTGTGTGATGTTATGATTGAGCGACCTAAATCTCAAAATGTTTGGTTAATCCCTGTCCAATGGTATCCAAAAAGCTTTTTTTTTTTTTTATGGAAAAGAGAGGAACTATGTTATCTTAAATCTCAGAATGATAGAGAAATATTTTAAGGTATTTAACCTAATTGCTTTAACATATTATTTTCAGCCCAAACTGACATTCAATATCAAAAATGAGTAATAAAATATAAAAATTGTCCAGTTATATTTTACATTGGAATTGGATTTGCTAGAAGCCTGTGTAAAAAGAACCCCACACAAGACCACGTTTATTTATTTTAGAGTTTTGTTGTTGTTGTTGTTGTTGTTGTTGTTGTTGTTGTTGTTGTTGTTGTTGTTGTTGTTGTTGTTGTTGTTTTGAACAGCAGGTGTCGATTAAACTGAAAGTTACAGCTTTGACATGATTATGTGAGTCACCTGACCCAGAAATCGATCAGAGTCTAGGGGGCAGATTTTCACAGGGGAACAGAATTTCGCAGAACACCGGAACGTTTAAATGTGTTTTAAGTCCGGTCAGTAATACCGAGCGTACACATGAAGTGGTTGTTGTAGCAACGGTTGTCAGCGTCAGTGTAGCAAACGCGCGAAAAAATTAAGTTAGTTTCTTTCGTAAACGAAGGATATAACCAGAACTTCATATCTCCGAGATGTAAACCAAATATAGCTATTGTTTGTGGAACCACAAGAGTTTAAACTAATAATTTACTTACTTATTAAATGCTAGCTACTAATTTTAGCAATGTGCTAATGTAGCTTTGCCGTATTCCACAGTGTTTAGTAACTTGAGCTTTGGCTTTCGGGCGCTAGTAAGTGTTTATTGCTTCGCTGTTGTTCGTCTTTACTCGGTACAACTTGAAGCCAACAGTGCTAGTATGTCGGCTGTCAGCAGTCTTGTCCCTGCCCGGTTTCTCACCCTCATAGCTCACCTTGTCATCGTTATCACCATCTTTTGGTCAAGGGTTAGTAAGAAACCTTTTTCTTGTTGTTTTATTTACGATCTATTATGTATATGTTACCAGTAAAACGAAACAAAATTGCTAAATATGTTTTTAAAATATAAAATACTACTATCTAGTATTAATTAATTTCCCTTTGGCATTGACAAAGTATTTTTATAAGTAAAAATCTGTGTATGCTGTTCTGTTATGTTGTTGGCTGGATTGGTTTATATATATTGGATGTTCGATTTCATTACAGAACAAGTTCATAGACCCACATTCTCCTTTAAAGGGTTTCAGCGAATGAGCAAAACACTTTTTTTTGCTTAATAAATATACTCAGAAGTGGAAGAATTTTTTTTCCCACCGTTGATTAATGGCCATCCATAATATGACACCCACTCTTTTAATAATGTGTTGGTCCCTCTTTTTCTAGCAAAAGGGCCCTGACCTTTTGCTTACAGTAGACATATCACATGTCATATCTACTGTGATATGTGGCAGCAGATTCTTTAAATTCTTTAACATGTGAGCTGATGCCTCTGTGGATTAAGTTATCCAGTACTTCTCAGTGATGCTTAAATCATTTGAGATATTGGGAATGTACAGTCCAAGTCAACACTCTAACTTTGTCTCAAGCTCCTAAGACCATCCTGAAACATTTTTTTCTATTTTCTCACGTACAGTAGCTGAATTAACCACATCAACTTGTGCATATTTCTATTGACCAACATCCTTAATAAAAAAAAATAAATAGATTTAAAAATGCTATTAAAACAATAAGAAACTTCACGTTACAGTAAAAATCTATCCAATAAAAAAATAATGTAAATTGAAGCAAAAAACCCCAACAAAAAACAAACAAACAAAGCAGAATTAGGCTGTAGAGAATAAAAAAAACAATGCCGCTTGTCACAAAATGTCTTTTATGTTGGAATTTAAAACAGGGTATGAGAGAAATGTTTGAAATACAGAGGCACATTAACTTAATCCCCAGCAATTTGTTAATTCAACATACCGGTACTTTTATCTTAATGTTTTCCTTGCAGGAAAATAATGTGAAAGCTTGTTTACCTTTGGATTTTACCGAAGAGCAGTATAACACTGAGGACAAAAAGTAAGTAAAAGTTAAACAAACAAATTTTACACAATTAAATACACATCTATTAATATATTCCTCTTTTTTTAGGTTGGTGGTGGGGCTGGCAGTCACCCTCGGTCTGTTTGCAATAGAGCTGACTGGTTTCTTTTCAGGAGTGTCCATGTTTAACTCCAGCCAAAGTCTTTTTTGTATCCTTTACTTTGATAGTTGGCTCTACTTTTACCTTTATTGTAGTGGTAAAACTCAGACTCATAAGTAAATATATTTTTGGATTAAAGTGTCTTCTGTTAGTTGCTCTATTTTCTCAACAACCCTCAACCTGCCACAGCTTGGGATTATTAGTGACTTTTTTAAATTACCTGTCCAGTAAAACTCATTGGCTCGATGAGTGAAAATGTAGGGTTAATATAGAACCAGCAGGCATTCATTAAAGTAAAGCATCTCCTTAGAAATAAAGCACAACAAATACAGCTTTAAAGATTTTTCAGTCATTTTATGAGCAGGTTAAAATCCATGACTATCATCTTGCTTCTTTTTGACATTTTGTCTACAATAGCAACAGGAGTCCATGCCAGTGCCTCAGTGGCTCTACTTTTCTTTCTATTTGAGCAGTGGAATTGTGACATCTACTGGTGGATCCTTGCCATTTGCAGGTTAGTGTGTCAGATGTATGTTTGAAGGAGAGTTTTTCCCTGACAAATGTTTTCCCCCAAGCACTGGCTGCCCATTGCTGTGCATCTGTGTCCTTGTCCTTCTTTGTGTTTGAGAAGTGGGAATGCTGGACTTATTGGGTGATCTTTGCCTGCTGCAGGTTGGTGTGGCTTTGAGTTGTAGTGAACTAATGGTTCAGTTTTGAGTCTAATTTTGAATGAATGCAAGCCCTGTGACTCTGCAGTGCTCTTGCCTTACATTGATGTCCCTGTCTTTGTTTGCAGTGTCGTACCGGCCTTCGTGGAGATCCTTCTGTTTGTAGCAGTTGTTGGACTGAAGAAGAAACCCTTATAAAAAAATTGTTTGTGACATTGAAAAAGTAACATTAGCGTGGGAATAGACAAGTTTCAGTGTAAGAACAGTTGCAGCTGGCAGATGATATATAATTGATGTATAGAATAATGGTCTGACAAAAATGAATTTGACTCATGTTAAAAATCACTGCTCTTAGCAAACTGTAGTAGATTACATTACAGGAGCTGTTTTTGTACATATTTTGTATATTTTGAATAAAAGTGGAAACAATTGCTTTCAGTATACTGTTTATTTATTATTATTATTATTCAAATTTTTTTTTTTACCCACACTTGAGTATTGAGAGGATTTCCCGGAGAGGGGTGCCTAAGTGCAGTGCTTGAGATCGACCATCTTGCAGCTTTTAGATGCATCTCGTCTCCTGCGCTACTAAATCAAATGGCTGGATTCCCACATCAGCTCTGCAGAGGTCCAGTAATGGCCCATTAATTTGATGGAGGTGTGTTGGAGAAGGAAGGCATCCATGGCCTAAGACTTTGATAAGTTAGGCTAAGGTCTCATGCATTGAAATTATGTTTCTTGGAGGGAATGTGTAATCTCGTAACTTTCAAATTTTTTAAATAATCTGTAACTGGGTAATTTAATGTTTAAATATTTTTGTTCTCAAACCCATAGAATGATGTATTCATGCACCTTTCTTTTTTATTTGGGACTTTAAATTGTCTTGTGTAGAAATAAGGCTAAAAGAAAATACCATGTTTTATAACGCATCAAAAGTAATGAAAAATCAACCGTAAGTTTTGCACCGTTGATATACTGCATTATGCTAAAACCCTTTAACTGCCATGGGCCCATTGACTAATGTAAGCTTTGTTTAGAGTGATAGTTACGAGGTTAAAAAGCAGTATGACCAAAAAAATCAGTCCTCCGCCCACAGGTCCGTCCTGTTTTATATTCCGGATTATTTCAGTTCCTAGTGCCGGTTAAATTATCTGGCTTTGCGAGAGTAAATCTTCCCACTCCGCTTTCATCTCAAGAGTTTATAATTAACTTGTAGCCATGGGTATGTATTTTAATTTGATATTAATTGACAAAATAGTTTCGTAGATGTGCAGTCTTTCAAAGGTTTGTAAATAGTGGGTGCTGCAACAGCAAAGCTAGCTATTGCTAACATTTTATGCTAACCAAAATGCCTCATAGAACAACCCGCAGTGTTTTAATTAATCAATGTTTCTGCATAAGAAATAAAGTGTGTGTTTGTGCTGCTTTGTATACAACATTATATTTTTATACAGAGTTGTGGTAAAAGGATACAGCTTTGTTCAAATGCTAGTGGCTAGCTGCTACGTCGGAGACGTTTGTGTGCGAACACTGACGTGGCGTAAGAACGAGCAGTGAGATTAAAATTAAACTACTACTAAGACGATGTAATGAAACGACATTTGATTTTTATTGTGACAACTGTTTTTTAAAATGTACTTGGCACTAGCGTCTGGACGAAAATATACCAATCTTCATTTAACGTTCTAGTTAGCAGCTATTTTTCTATTCATAAAATTTAGATTTGGTGTTGCTATTTTTCTATTCATAAAATTTAGATTTGGTGTTCAGTCATAGTATGATGTAAACATACTCTGTTTAGTTCCAGACTGCAGAAGTCGGGAAAAGTTTGGGATTTAACTAGATATTTTGTGTGTCTAAATAAGGATTAAAATTGAAAGCTGAGTATTGATGTTTGTAATTCCAGACTTTTACATATCATGTAGTCTAAATTAATCCATCTAGCCACCTTATGTCAATTTATGTCTGCTTTTGGAGGGTCCTTATTCAAAGTCTGGTCACTACATACATTACTAATGAACTTTTGAATTTACACTTAAAAATACCTAAAACGAGAAATGGAAAATTTGAGTCTTAAAAATAAAGATTTTGGTATCAAAATATGTAGGATTTCTATATATTATAACTCAAAGTAGATACAATTGCTGGCTTACCCTGAATTTTCTGTCTTTTTACACTGAATGTAACTCTTTTGTGATCCCTGATATTGCCTTTACAACAAGGTAACAAAAGTAGCAAATGTGTCTGTTTTCATTGATCGTTATCAGTTCATGTACCCCTTACTGTTTTAATATTAATTGCAGGTTCATTGTATTTTTCTTTCGCTCATTACATTCCTAGTTTGTGGAAGTTGTTTTAATAAAGTTGTAATAATCTAATTTTAACCTGTGCTACTTTGCTGTTTGTTTTATCTTTTGTGTTTTTTGTCACTAACTGAGGCTAAAAACATACATTAAAATAAATTATCATATGCTGTGGTTTAATTGAGAATAATCTATCCCCTATATTTCATGAGAACAGCTCTCTATTTGTAGCTGAATGAAGCCTTAATGAATTACCATTGGTTTTTTTTCATTGCATAGTTTAATTATATGTTACTTTGCTGAAGTTTATCTACATAATTACAACAGTGTTTTCACTCTGTGGTCATGTTCCCCAGTAATGATTACTGGGGGAAATAATTACATATTTTTTTGTTGATCACTTGGATAGCAAAGGTGTATGTATATTTTTACAACTGATGTAGCCAAATATTTAGTCTTTTTTTTAACAAGAAAAAATAAATATCTATGTAACTTTTTTTGTGGTTACTTCTCTATACCTTCCACCAAGGATCACTGAGAAATTAATTGTAGAACGAGCACAATAAAAGGTGTTGCAGTCAAAAGATGTTCTTCATCCTCAGAGATATGACACACAATAATATCAAAATCTAAGTTCCACATTTTGGCTCATCCTTTCCTGCACTTAGCACATTTTATGCATAAGGTTTGAATTTGAGTTCTATCATTTCCTAATCTGTTGTGTTTCTTTTATAGCGGTGAACACAGGCACTTCTCTGGTGCTCTCCAGTCTGCTCTCAGTGCTGGTCTTTGCTGGGATGCAGATGTTCAGTAAACAGCTGGGATCCACAGAGTGGCTCACCATCCTGGGAGGGTTCCTGGGCTCTGTCCTTTTCATCTGCTCTCTCACTGTATCCTTAGGATGAAAGCAAGTTTTAAATGCATCTTTTTGTGAATTTCAGATTTTTACAGTGGTCCTGTAACTTCCTGTTTTTTTGGTTTTTGGAGCATATGAATGCACAAATTTCTTGGGGCTGTTGCAACTTAACTTCATTTCCAGGCATTCAACAATCTAGAAAACCTGATGTTTGGGAAGGGATTCCAAGCCAAGATTTTCCCAGAGAGTAAGTTACGAAAGAACTAAAGCTTGACTCATAATCAGGGGTTTATGTTTTTTCTTCGTAATGTGATTTATGTCTTTGGTATGTTTCAACTTCATTTGAATAAGAGTTAAGTTTAAAATTTCTTTCTCTGTATTCACAACAAACTATAAAAATTATGCATTTTGATATTTATATCAAAATTCACTTCTCTTTTGTTCTGCTTTCAGTTCTGCTGTGCCTGTTTCTCTCACTGTTTGCCTCTGGTTTAGTGCATCGGGTCTGTGTCACCACCTGGTGAGTAACTTTCTGCTCAATTGTTTTACTTCTTTATCACGTTTTTACCAGCTACCACCTAATCTTGTGCCCTTTTTCTACTTTTAGCTTGATATTCTCCCTGTTTGCCTTGTATTACATCAACAAGATATCTGCCGCCCTCTACCAAGCAGCCGTTCCTGTTGTAACACCGGCCAAGTCTGCCAGCAAGAGCAAAAGGAAGAACTAATGAATCTGAAGAAAGAAGCCAATTAAAATAGATCTGGTGCTGATGTTTACTTTTGCAGATTTAAATCAGGAAAATAATTCAAGAAATAATTCTCTGTAGGCTCTCTTGGAATGCCCCAGTTTTCTCACACATATTGAAAGTGCCCCTAGGTCAAACGAAAGGCCTGAGAGTAAATCTGAAAGCGGCTCTCTACATTCCATTAATCTTCATGCTGGCGGCTATGAAGAGATTAGCGCAGCCCGTCAGGTTTTCTGTTCACTTCTCAGCACCTCAAGCTGCTGTTTTGTCTTATTTTGTAATTAAACATTGTGAAAACGATGAAAGTGTTTTTTTTCTGTCACTGGGTTTGTGGTGTATGGGTGGAGCTGGATGGGACATACACAGGATATATAGCAGGAGTCTGGTCTTAATCTGCAGACTTTTCTGCATGTAAGACCACTCTGCACATGTTTCCTGCCCTTCCCACTGTCAGAGATCTTCTGACTTTGAATACTTTCTTGTTCAAACATTTTTTTCAGTTTGGAATGTGTTGATCTAGTCAGCAGGGTTGATACAGGAATGTGAGGTTTCTCAATAACAAAATGAAAAACACCAGCTTTTCACTTGATTTGTTTGAAATATTAACATAAAAACCAGTGAGCGAACCTTAAAATAACAAGTGTTACATGTGCTTGTATCTCAGTTACAGCTACAAAGAATTACACTTAAAAACTAGTTATATTCTTTACCTTAGGCATAACAAATAAAAACCGAGGACTTATGTTTCACTGGATTTTATTTTATTGAATCAGAATGAAGGTGAAAAACATAAATGCATGCCACACTTCTCAAATTTTAATTTGTAAGAAAATTGTAAAAGCATTACTTCGAATGTCCAGCTGTGTGTTGGTCTATCACATAAAAACCAAATAAAGCACACAGGATTATGGTCCAATCTTTCAAGAAGTTCAAAGGGGAAAGAATAATTCAATGCAGGTAACAGAGTACAAGTTGTTTCCCTTCTGGCATGATGAACACATTTCTGTGGCCTGTTCTACTGTTGAAAATGTTCCAGAGGTTTTATAAAGAGAGAAAATCTTCTTTTCTGTATAATGTAATACATTAAAATATCACAGTTACTTTAAAGGTTTCATTCCTGATGTTGCATTTGGGTGGAAAAACACGAACAGGGATGGTGTTTCCTACAATTTTTCCATTCTCTGCCTCCTGTATCCCCTCCCTCTCCCTCATCATGTTAGGCGTTTCCTGGATGACTGTAACTCCCTGTATAAACTATCACAAACCTCAAGCACCCTGCACTGCAACGTTTCTGCTCCATCCCGATCTGGTAAGGCTTTTATGATTATTTAAACATAAAAATGTCAGTACTTTTTTCCTCCAGTAGTTTCAGACTTTTATGTAGAGACTTACTGTAAACCAGTGAGCCTAAACTGAGACTATTACAGTAGTAATAGTGCTTTTGTTGTTTAGTTTTCACCTTTAATTTTCTATTAAATAATCTTGAATAAATAAAACGAAGAAGGGGAACGAATGGAAGAAAGCTTAACTTTATGTGCCAGAAATGATATCGGTCCAGAAGAATTTGGTTTGAGTGCCAGTTGAACCAACACCCACATCCTGTTGGTTTTAGGGAAAGCACTAGAAGCTGATTGCAACCTTGCTTTTATAGCCAAATTAAATATAAATGCTCACTCTGCTTTAAATACATGCTAAGTAAAGTTTAAAGTTACTAGAATGGGTTTGATTAATGTGTTTTCAAGCTTGAAATGAACTCTTTGACACAAACTGCAGATAAGTTTAGATATCTGAAATTTGACTCCACTCCTTTTTTCCCCTCCTTTCAGATCTCTGTGCTGCAGCCATGACTGAGTTGGAGAAATCCATGGAGTCCCTGATCACGGTGTTTCACCGTTACGCCAAGGAAGGTGGGAATAAAACAACCCTGAGCAAGAAGGAGCTGAAAAAGCTGATAGAGAATGAGTTGCCCAACTTCTTAACGGTAAGGCTCTTTTGTCTCTCATGAGGGCTAAGCCTTGTCAATATGATGAATCAGTGGATGCATGTAACTTCTTGCTTTTCTGCTTGACTCTGCTTCAGACCCAGAAAAACCCCGACACAGTGTCGTGCATCATCAAGGATTTGGACCAGAACAAGGACGATGAGCTGGACTTTGAGGAATTCGTTCCCTTCGTCGCTGGACTGACAATCGCCTGTGAAAAGCATTTCGCTTTGCACCACGAAAAGAAGGGCAAGAAGTGAAGGGCTGACAAAAGACCAATGAATTGTTTAAGATTAAGAGTATTTTTCTGAGTTGTATGACACATTAAAAAGTAACTTTTGAAAAATATTTACTGTTTGCTTGATTACTCTGTTTACTTTGGGTTTTTTGCCTTCATCTTGCTGTAGCTTTATGCAGTGGCGCATGCTATCGTTTTAGGATGGAGAAGTTCTCCCAGAGCTGAAAAAACACTTTTGAAAGAACTTGGAGCTTTGACAAGTTCACATCTGAAACTCATCTTACACATACATCCTCCTTCAATCTTTAGCTGAGGCAGCTCTTTATTAAGCTGCAGGAATTTACTTATTGAGGGCTCAATAGGCTTAAGTTCTAGTAGGCCAATAAAAACCTTACATGTTCGAGTTTTAACAAGGAACATATAAACCATGGAGCTTTTTCTGGGTGTTGTGTCGGAACACAGGAAGATGGAAGACAGGTATGTAAATCCAGAATATGTTATCACAATACTGAGAAAGAAAGTTTTTTTGGGTTTTTTTCCCGTAGAAAATACTGGGTCTGCTCTGTTTTCTCAATTCTCCAGTTGATTGCAGCAGATTGCTGCAATCACCATGAGGCAGGGTGAACCTTGTAAACCATGAGGAAGGTTCTGGAGGAGAGTTTTTTTTTTTTGTCTGATTAAAAGGGATTTGTTTTCTCCACTGTCGCTACATGCATTCTCAATGATGGGTTGTTGCGAAACACATGACTCAATGCAGTCGGCTGTCATTTGTTGCTACATTCTTGTCCAGTGGGAGGAATTGGTGCAAAGTCAATGACGTGATGCAACCTGCTGAGTTTCCTTAGACAGAAAACCTTTTTACTGACTTAAACAATAAATGGAACTTAACTCCATTATTTAATAACAAGACGACAGTTTTTGTGAATTTGTGCTGTATAAATAAATTGGATTAACCCAGATGGCTAAAAAGAAGAAATTTTTATTCATTTTAAACTGAAAGAACATTGCTCAGCACATGTCAGCTGTGGTTCTGAGAAACTCCTCTGTAAATATTACATATTCAAGTATTACAACTTTGATAGACATGTCAAACCTTTCCACAAACAATTGCAAACATTTTCAGTCATTTGTTGTGTGTTAAAAATAAAAGACAAAAATCGGCAAAAAGTTTGTATTTGTTTAAGCTGTGGATTTGGTTAAAGGATCCTGCTTAATCATATATTTCAAACAGGTCGTCACAGTTGGTTAACTTTATAGAGAGTTCCCCTTAAGTCAGAACTCAGAAAAGAGGCTGGTTTCTCACCTACTCCAAGACTACAGATTCCTGCTTTCATAGATTTGATGGTCAGATTAAAACAAAATGGCTTAACTAGCATTTACATTTCTGAAAGTGTTATACCGTACATCCTCTTTTAGTAAATCTGCTACAGTGCATTGTTATTAGTTCGTTTTGCATTATTGTTCAATCATTTTCATTAATCATATTGCCATTTTTATTTTTGTTGTTGAAAAGGGAAGCCAATGCTTCTGTTGCTATTGAATTAACAGTTTATCTCACTGACCAAGCTGCACCATGGTGAAGGTGGATGATGTAATTCCCAGAAGGTGGGAATGTAAACTAAACATCTTATATAGCCAGCAGCTTGTACATATTGGTAAAATATTCTTGAAGCTTTCCACATTGTCTAATTGTTCTAACAAACTCAACTTTACAGGTTATCCATTTGTATTCACTTTGTAGATAACTTATATCATTTCAAAACACAGCCCAAATACCACCAGGGGAAAGTTTACCCAGTTTGAGAACCACGAAAGCAAAAAGTTGCTCAAATTTTCTTTGCAGATGATTATTTGCTCAGTACAGACTGAAAGAGACAACTCAGGAAGCTTTAAACCAAAACCTGGATTACAGTATCTACATTTTACAGCTATTACGGAATGGAAACTCTGATGAATATCTTGCGGTTTAAATATTTTTATTTTGGCCAGAAGATGGTGCCACAAGACTTGGAGAAGGAAACAGGCACCTAATGAAACAGTATAAATTTCTGTTATGTTTGTTGCTGCGTCTTGATCAGGACTCCCTTGAAAAATAGGTTTTTAATCTCAACGGGTGTTTTTATTCTGGTAGAATTAAAGTTAAATAAAAAAAGTGAAGTAATCAGTCTTTCAGGGGCAACGGCTTTTTAGTTGTTTGATTGTGCAAGTAAAAATACCTATTAGTTAAAAAATTGTTAGATTTGCTCAAATAATTAACTCCTAACAGGAAACCCTGTTCATTCTTTGCAGAAAATAATCTGAATGTTACATGGGATCATTAAAAAATGATATTTTCAATCGACATGTCAGTCTTCCGAAAAGAAGGTTCATTTCTATGCAATCAGTTATTGGTTGGTTTCATTATGCAGTGCAATGGAGAGGATAAGGCTGTGGTTTTGCAAAGGTCTGATGGAATCCCAGGCTGCTTTGACATTGACCGCTGTCTTCAGGTCATCTGCAATGTTGGCTCTGGTGTCTCTCAGATTCCTCTTGACAATACTTGGTAGGTTCTCTATGGCGTTCAGGTCAGGGTGGCTTGCTGGCCAACCAAAAACAGGAACACCAAGATCATTAAATCAGCCTTTGCAATATGGGCAGGTGCCAAGTCCTGCAGGAAAATGATATCAGCAAGTCCATAAAGTTTATCAGCAGAAGGAAGCATGAAGTACTCTTGATACTTTCCTGGCTCTGTTTCTGGTTCCAGGTAGGATTCATCTCGGGGTAACGACTCTTGATGCACCGACTGCAGCTTCAGTCCACTTCTTCAGAAGCCCTCCTAATCTCTTGAATGGATTTTGCATGACAGTCCTCTTAAGGGTGTAGTTATCCCTGTGGCTGGTTCCACTATAATTAGTATATAATTAGTTACTTCTACTAATATGCTATAATTTAAACATAAATATATTAAAATTATTATAACTTTCTATAACACAAAAATGCTAGTTTTCATTACATATAGTCTATGTTCATCAAACCTACAGGATGTTTGAAATATTCCACTCTTTATGTAATGGATCTATGTAATATATTAGTTTTTCTTTTTAAAATAATAGTAATCAGTTTTTTAGCCACTTGTGCTGCATTTATCTAGAGCTTTTCTGCTCCTACTTTTGTTATGTGGTACAAAACAATTAGCTTCTGTTTGCAAAACCTAATAATTTATTTTCTAAGAAGTTGGAAAATGTCTGACTCTACTATGTGATCCATCAAACAGGCTTTGTGGAAACTAAGCAATTCAGATGTTAGCTAATGAAAGCATTAATCCTTGGTAGCAAGATGTTTTGTACCTAATTTTCTCCACTAGATGGCAGGTAATTCCTAAAAGTTGTTCAGGCAATTTTTTGTGCACCAACTCAAGCAACTTCAATTTCACTTCAAGGAAAGACTGTGCTCACTTCATTACTTTTGTTTCTTTTAAAATTGTGAAATATCTAACAGGTCCCTGGTGAAGGCAACAAGCTGAAACATGTGGTCTACTTATAAAGTTGTTTTCTAGCACTTCAAGTGTTGCTTAAGTCTTTACCTTCTGTAACAAAGCATGACAAATAAAGAGTCTATCAGATTTGCATCATCTCAAATCTTGATTTCCAATCAGCTTCTTCAACCTCTAAGCTTCAAGTAAGAAGTTGCATTAAAATGCATTTCACTTTATTATGTGAGTTGCTCTACAGCCTTTACATGTAGGGACTTCAGAAAGATTTGTGTTTTAGTACCTGCTTCTAATTTTTGTTTTGCTGTAATGGTTTAGGTCTGAACGTGACTGGAGATTACTGGAGAACCTTTTTTCACTTACCATTTCCTTCTGGTAACAACCTCTATACCTTTGATGTCTGTTTTTGCTCTTGAAGCTTCACTTTACAGACCAATGTTCTCCAGAAAATACCAAAGAAGCAACAACTTGAAACATGTAAATGATAGGCATGTTAGTCCTGAGGGTAGACAAAATTATAACTTATAACAAAGTTATAACAAAATTATTATTAGATTTTATTTCCCTTTGGGATCAAAAATTTATACTTGAATTTTAATCAAATTAGTGGTGTGATTTGCTGCCATGTAACGTTTCCATATTGTTCAGTTTCAGACATGAAATGTAATTCATGTTCAGGCAGGATGACGATATTCCCTAAGGTGTTTTCTGATGACTCACCCTCTGTGCGAGTGCCTGATTGTGTAGTCTTAAAACAAAATTGTCCCTCCAGCAAGTTCTATGGGGGCAGGAAGAACTGTAAAGGGACCATGCATAGGCCTGCACATTATGTATTGCCGGAGCAATACATATGCTCTGGCATCTGTATTGTTATTGTTATTGTTGAGTAGTGTTTTATTCATGGTAAGTCTTCATGGGATTGGTGTAAACCAGGGGTGTCAAACTCCAGTCCTCCAGGGCCGGTGTCCTGCAGTTTTTAGATGTGCCACAGGAATGAAATGGCTTAATTACCTCCTTCTTGTGTAGAAAAGTTCTCCAGAGCCTTAATGACCTAATTATTCTATTCAAGTGTGGTGCAGCAGAGGCACATCTAAAAGTGGCAGGGCAGTTTCCCTCCAGGACTGGAGTTTGACACTTGTGCTGTAAACTGTGTCCAACAACACAAAAGTTGATTGCGTTTTATCAGGCCTGTCCAGCCTGGGAGTCCCATCTGAAGCTGATGCTCCTGCTGTATTGTTCTTAGGGTCACTGAGACACCAAACCCCCTGACCACAATAAGATTGAAAAACAGAACCTGGAGGCTGATGAGCTGGACATACCCAAGTAAAACTAAACAAAAAGATTTTAGATACAAGCAAACACATTATGCTTTAATAATATGTTGCTAAATATTCACATATACAGTTTTAATGTATTTCAAGATCAATTAGCAAAACTCCTGTGAATTAAAATTGTATTCAGTTTACCGGACAATAGTACTGTCATTTTTAAAACTACAGATAAAATATGTATTAAAAAGTTGGTGGGTTTTAGGTCATTTCAGGTAACACAGGGAATATTAAATACTTAAATACATTTAATTCAATATGATTTTAGCATTTATTGAATTCAAGTTTTGATCATTGATTATCGAGGTACATAATTTTTTATTTTATTCATTTAGTGAGTTTATTACAGTTTTATTTAAGTTTTGCCTCCATACATATTTTTACAGCCAATTATTAATTAATTATTTAGCAACACTTTTGGTCCTCAATAATATTTATTTATAGAATCCTGTTGCAATAATCAGTCATGAACAGTGTGATGTTGGAGGTGGTGTGATGATAGGTGGGTTGTAGGCTGAGCAGGAAGTGAGTCCGCGAATTGAATTTGTTTCAGGACCCTATGCACCCTGGGTCCAGCTCTGGATATAAACCTGCTGACTTTCCTGGTAATAACTGAGTAATCCACATCTAAAAATAGGTTTATGTTCCAGCTCTCCTGCATCGCTTGTATTTGGTTCAGGGGCTTTTAAAACAGAGAAGTCTGATAAGTTGCCAGTGCTGTTAAAATAAAGCGAGCACTGAACAAAAAAGCTATGCTCTCCCCTACGTGGCTTCAACCCAAACTAAAGCCCAAACCAATAAAATCAGGCTTTAACTCATCTAAAATAGACCAGCTCTTTTGGATGCAGCCAGAACTCATCAACAAAGAAATGAGATTTAACCTGTGGATCACCGAGGAGAAATGAGTATGTAGTCAAACATGATGCATTTGTGCTAGCGTAACAACAACATCACTTTTTGAAAAAATAAAAAATAAAAGAAAGAAATAAATTGCTGCCCTGATAAGTGTACTCCTAATTTCTGAATCACATAAAGATAAAGGCTCTTACATGTTCAGGTTGTGGATTTAACCCTGAGGAGGTGCAGGAGTTCACTCTCCAGCAGTGAAACTGTAAAGTGTCTCCTGGACAATATGGTGCTAAAAAGTTTAATGTTTTTGTCTTCAGCAACATGTGATATGAAGGCTTAGTTTCCTTACCCTCTCCTGCATGGGAAATGTGATCAGTCCACAATAGGTGAAGGTAATACGGCCTGGTTAAAGAGTGAACTGATCCACAGAGGGAACTTGGTGGGGGTTAAATTGAAGTGAAAAGTGTTTCCAGCCCACTGCCTTGGAACAGAGGAGTGGAAAAACAAGAATGAGTCACACCAAGCAGAATAAAGTAAAAAGACTCAGATCAGAATCATGCATGCACAAGGACAGTCAGGACGCTCATGTATGGTAGATTTTGTACCATAGTAACATGAAAACTGTTACTGTTATTCACCTTTATTTTATGCTTCCAATCAGTGAGATATATATATTTTTTAAATACAGCAGTCACAATGCGTACATCTTTGCTTTTCCTCAAACTTTAACTATGTATATGCAGAGGATGTTTTTAAATGTCATACATTTGCAGAAGCCTACCAAAAGAAGAAGTGTTAGGTCTTAAGTCTGTACATGGAATAAGGAGCATAAAACTGTTTCTAAAGGTTTCCCTTTTAGAAACAGGAATAAAATCCAGCAAACACATGATACAGGAGCTGAGCGATGCATCGTCCTTCAGATGATTATGCATACGTCAGTTTATCTGTTTACAGTTGTTTGAGAATCACCATGACAGTGCTAAATGTGTTGAACTGTTCTAAATTTTTATTATTGTAACAAAATTGTATTTTTGCAGGCTACTTGCAGCAAAACACATACACCTTTCTGCAAAGTCTTCTGATCCCTACTTTCACATAGGAGTATGTTAAAGCCACGAGCTTCAACTTATTTAATGTTTTTGCCTGGCCAAGATAACGCAGTCCATAAAAAAATTGCACATTGTTTTCAGAATTTTTGTAATAATAAACATTAGAAAAATGACAAGGATATCCATACTCTTCTTAACCACTGTAAAAAAAATAACCTTGCACAATGAACCTACCTTAAGTTTCAGATCCTTTTTTGAGGCCTGCATGTGTCACTTGTTACAACAATTAAATTCTTGTGAAAATGATCACGAGGAAATGAATAAAAAACACCAGAGACCAATGCACAAAGAATCACAGTCAGAACTACAATTTCTTGGAAGCAGCAAACCTGAAATAAAACGCAACCCTGATTTATTTGTAAATCTCCGGTCTAAATCAGATAGAAAGGTACTCATCACATGCATGAACACACAGAGGTTCTGCGTTGATATGAACCCCTAACAACAAGCTTCCATTCCTTTCTTCAAGATCACACTGAGCTGGTTTTCATTAAAAGTGGAGTTTTCCAGCCTTAAGTGATCAACTCAGTTTGTAGCAGAACTCATGCAGCAGTTTATGAGCAGTATACTCAAAATGATCTGCCTATAAGAAATAAAAAAACTTGTAAGTTATTTCTGTACACAGACATAAATATTTGCCTGTTTCTGCTGGGGTGTGCTATACACATAAAAGATAGAGCTTGTGATGCTGGCATGGGTGGAGAGAGGCACATTTTATATGCATGAATCACTCATGGTGGGTGTATGGCTATTTCCATTCATGTGTGTTTGTGTGAGTCACACACAGAGGACCCACTGTTTAAGAGAACGTCTTTCCTTTCAAGCCTGCGGCAGACTCAGTTGGGACCACGCTGCTGACACAAACACACTCTTCACCTGGTGGACACAAACTGTCAGGTGAGTACTCAGAGAAAGCTTTATGAAGAAGAAAAAAAAACAACAAAACAAAAGCATGAAAATTATTTAATGCTGATTAGAAAAAGTTACTAAATCTTGTAGTATTACCTTTAATTACCTATTATTATTCCCATGTTTGCATGTAGAATTAAAAGTTATTTTGCTCTTTGTCTTACATTTCTTACAACCTTAAATGCTTGTTTTTGTCCAGTCTCAACCATGGCCCGCCTGGATCAGGTCATCACAAACATCGTGGACATTTTCATGGAGTATGCTGATGATGGTGGCAAGAAACGTCAGCTGAACAAGGAGGAGCTCAAAAAGCTCTTCGAACAGGAAATCCAGAGTCCCGACTTAAAGGTGAAGCAGCTTAATTAAGAAAATATGTGCAACCGTTTGTGCACATCGTTGTTTTCATTGTTCCTGCTGCTGTTAACACCGTTACATTTGCATGTTCTCCAGGATAAAATCAGTGGAGGTGACATTGAGGAAGCAATGGAGATGTTGGACAAAAACCACGATGGAGAGGTGAACTTCCGCGAGTTCTGTCGGTGTGTGAGCGACCTCGCTAAATGCTACTACCAAAAGAAGACAGGAAGGGGAGGAAAGAGAGGCAAGGGGAAATGCCAGGAGGGGGAGGAGGGAGAAGGCTGAAGGAACTAAAAGGTCCAACCAAATAACAGAAAAATGTTGTGTAGATGTAATGTTTTCTTCAAAGGTGGTACTGCTGACTCTTCAAGCTGCTGGAAAAAATAAACAACTTTCCTTGTATACTGGTTTCCAAGGTAACGTGCATAATGTGTGAAAATAAATTATAGCTATGAAGTCTGACTCTGTCGTGTTTAAAGAGAAGCTTATCCAGCATTCAACAGGACACCTTGACAGGGCTTTGTTGTGCACACATCACTGTCTGCCCCTCCTCACAGGCCTAAGCTGGATCTACTCTTATTTCTTTCTAATCTCTGGAAGGACTTTGTCCAGAAAAATGTCTTGACATAATCCTTGTTTTGGAACCGGTTCAATGTGTTTTTCAAAGTTGCTTGTGAACGTTTGATCAAGGAATCTTGACTTCAGTATTTTAAAAGACTAAAAGCTTTTATTGTCTGTTTGAACAGAACAAAACAAATAAAGGGAAAAGCCTGAACGGGTTGAGCAGGTATATGTGCTGCAGGCTATTAGGAGTGAAGATGAACAAAGATGTTTACAAATGTTTTATTGTAGGTAATTAGCAACCATAGATAGATAGATAGATAGATAGATAGATAGATAGATAGACAGACGGACGGACGGACGGACGGACGGACGGACGGACGGACGGACGGACGGACGGACGGACGGACAGACAGACAGACAGACAGATAGATAGATAGACAGATAGATAGATAGATAGATAGATAGATAGATAGATAGATAGATAGATAGATAGATAGATAGATAGATAGATA
>CAEFZX010020807.1:0-40851 GCA_903066825.1 Alfaro cultratus | reverse complement strand
CACGCCCCACCACCGCACCACCGCACGCCCCACCACCGCACCACCGCACGCCCCACCACCGCACCACCGCACGCCCCTGGTGAATTTTAATGGGATTTTTATAAGATAGACCAATACAAAGAGGAGAATAATTTTGAAGTGGAGGCATGCCTTTTTGAACAATGTCTCCACCAGTTTTTTTACATATAGAAACTAAATTATTTGCAATAAATGAAGATTAATCGAAATCCAATGCAACAGCGTCACTGCTCTTTCTGTAAAATACCATTTCATCAAACATGTCCCAACGCTGCCATCTGGTGGCATAATCCGTCCATGCAGCTCTTAAAAGAGCATTTTTAATATCTAAATAAACTCGGAAGTTATCAAATTATCGGAGCACATACAGGTAAATAGCACAAAATATAAGTAAATCATTTTTCTGTAAACAAAACAATTTACTCATTTTAAAGGGTCATTTTATGCAAAAGAAGCATGAGGCTCCTGTTTACCTAGATTTGTGCATTTTCATGTTTTTACAAGTCTTTAAGGTCACTTCTGATTTACACACACAACTAAAACTTACCTTTATCAATTTCTTTCTCTTTTCTATTCAACTTATTTTAAATACTCATTGAGGCAGAATGAAGTCGGTTGCTGGGAACAAATATGGCCGCCGAAAAGCTAGACTGTCATGTTGCTAATTTGCTCGAAATTCAAGCTAGCTTAAAGAGAGCAAAATTACAGCCCGTTTTAATCCAGTTAAAATCAGCAAAACTGTATTAACTATTAATTTTCTTGTTTGAAACATAAATAAAATAATTAATCTCCATTTTTTGTCACCTTTTCCCACTTGGAAAGTCAGAATTACCGTAGCGTTTTCTTCGAGATCCAATATGGCCGCTCCTCACCTTAATCTTCTCTTTACCTCGCAAGTTGGAACTCAGAACTAGGAATGACGTCACACCAGAGTTCGAAGAGGTCAGGATTCCAATGTGGCGGTGCGTGTTTATTATTTGTAGTACCACTTACAAAGATCGTTTTAAGCTGTTGCTTTCTACATACAAACGCCACTTTTAATCTGTTCAGTTTAGCATTTGCTACATGTAAGCTGATTTTGAGTCTTAATGAACGAAGTCTAATGAACATGTTTCCACCACATCTTACTATTGTGACTGTGAGGAACGGCCATATTGAATCTGAGAGTGAAAGATTCTCTAAATTTCAGAGTGGTAAATCTGACTTCCTGTTGATTTGTGTCCAACTTGGAAATCTGAATTTATTAATTTTATGGGAGAAAAAAATTCAGAAGAGCTTCAAACAGCTCTGTACAACAACAACAAAAAATTATTTTCTGTCATTTTCTCTGATATCTCCTGCAAGATTTTTCTTGCCCCTGGAAAATAGTGTTCATAATTTAAAAATTCTGTAAATCCCAGACACCAGACACTGGTACCAGTAAGCAGTTCATTAAACACTATGGTTTTAGAGTGATTTATGCAATAAATGCAGAATTTACTAAAGTCTTTTGTCAAATATGCTCTATTGTCATCTTGAGTTGGATATAATTTGCTACACATACAGAGCACATATAGGGGTTCAAATAAATCCATTTTATAGCAGCTGGCACATCAGAAACAGGAAAAACAGGGTTGTTGCTTTTACATGAATCAACATGACATAAAGCCAACACACAGTGAGAGTAAAATAGACTGATTTATTCTTGGCTCTGTTCTACAAAACTTTATTACAACATAAAGCCACCGAACAAAACTGTGTCTGCTTGATCTTAAGTTTCCTGTTGGAAAAAAAACAAAAAAACGTGGAAGGTAATTTTAGCTGTGAAAACCAACTAATACAACATTTCTTGGTATCTGATGACTCACTTAGAGGTGTCAGGATCTTTGATAAAGTACGAACATGACACAATAAAAATCTAACTCTGTAAAAGTGTCTTAAAAGCTTAGCACCATTGTGTGAAAAGACCCTAAATATAGCAAAAACCACACCAAGAACAATTATTAGGAAATATTTATAGATCATGGCCTAATTTGGGGGTAATTAAATGCCACATGATAAGTTTAAAATATCCATAATCATGGATGCACATTCTTATCTGAAGCAAATTTTTATAATTTTCCATTTTTGCTTTGCGGTTCATTATTCAACAGAATTTATATTTTGTCATGGTACCGTAACCAAATTGTATTTTTAAGGTGTTAAAACTTGATGTCCCAGTACTGTGGTGTCTCTTTAGTCGCTTCAAATTCAGTTTCAGCTGCTGAAAAGTTGCTGTCGGTTTGCGACAACATGCCGAGGTGCTGCATAATTTCTCCACCTTCTGGATTAAATATGAACAAACAAATAATTAGACGTGATTAAAATGAATAATTGGGTATATATATGGAATAAGCTCCAATCTCACCAGGGATGCAGAGGATTTGAGGTCTCTCCCATCGGCCTCCGGACAGACACCTGACCACAGGGTTCAGTCTCTGCTGGAAGCCCTCTGAGCAGCGATACCGCACAACTGCATTGGTCTCATATCTCACTCGCGTTTTTCCGAATATGGACGCATTCCGGACTTTTGGTGGCGGGCCACAGGAAGCTGTTAGAAGAAGGAACAAATGGTGATGTAATGGCTTCTATCAACCAGTAGAGGGAGCTGCAATCTCAGGTTCAAATGATGTCTGCTCAGTCTGATTGGCTGAACTTACAGGTGCCTTTCTTGCAGGTGTATGCCAGGTGGTAGTTGCAGGGTACGTCACTCCAGCGGCCATTATCGTGCCACACCATCACCACGCAGTCTTCTCCAGACAGGAAGTAGCTGTCAGGCTGCCCTCGGTACCAGTTCTCATACAGCTGTATTGTTTTGGAGTACAAGTTTGAATTTGAAAAAAGGGGTATTTCTCTCATACATTTTAAATTTGGATTAATAATAGTTTTAAAAATTATTTAGTGGAGTTACAAAATTTTAAAAATGTACCAAAAAACACAACTGATGCCCTGAAAAGGTTGTAATGTTCTTGTGATTTTCTCCATATTCTTCATGGTTATTTTGTCTTTCTATCCATTTGTCTATATATAACTGAAAGGAAAATTAGTCTTCAGAGAAGATGGAGTATAAAGGCCAACAAAACAAAAAAATGGAAAAAAAAAAGTTACAATTCTGAGAATAAATTCATAACATGATGAGAAGAAAGTCAAAATAATGCAAGAATAAAGTCACTGTATTACAAGAATAAAGTTGAGGTGATATGAGAATAAAGTCATAATATTATGAGAATACCTTTGTAGGATTATGACTTTATTCTATTAATATTCCAACTTTATTCTCGTAATAGTTTTTTTATTATTATTATTGGCTGTAATACACTTTGTTGTAATGTTGTGTGATGTTTGTTGCTTGTTTTTTTATAAAAGCCGTGTGTCTAAATTTTCTCACCAGTGGGTTTCCGTCAGACCAACGAAAATCGTCCTCAACCGTCTTATCGTTCAGACCAGTCCACTGGTATTCCTTGTAGTTACCTAGTAGAGACATATCCCAGTTCAATCATAAAATAAAACACAGCCATATATGTAAGTCTAAATCAAACTCTGACAGGAAGGAAAAGGTAAACTGGACATCATGGCCCTACTGTTGATGTAGTCCTGCTCCTCTGGGGTCATGATGGACACCAGATGAGCTCCTTGCGTGCGGCAGTGCCTCTCTGCCACCTCCCAGCTCTGGCGCTGGCTGAAGTGTCGATAGCAGAAGCCATGAAATTTATCCCAGCCTGGTTCACATCGCTCCAAGTCTGAAACACAGCAGGGAGTCAGGAAAGCCCAACAAAGCAAGCTTAGATGACTCAGCAGGTTCTGCACTAAATGAATGCTTAGTTTTGTTCATTTTGTGGTAAGTAATGGCTCAAGAGAAACTGTGGCCTGTGTACTTTTATTCCACTCACTGCTTTGCATAAAATTACAATAAAATTATGATAAAGATGTGGAAAAGTCTTTACTGTACATTACCTTACTTATATTTTCTGTTTTTATATTGCACTTTGCTGCTAGCAGAGCTGAATTTCCCCACAATAAAGAATATTTCTGTTCTTTTCCATCAGCCGTTTAATAACCGCAATGACCTGTTTTTGTTTTATCAATCACAGACAACATCCACTACTCGCAGAGTCACTACATTTCCATATTTTCTCAAACAACTCTTCATTCTTGGCACTTTATATGTTACAATGTGGATTTTGTTTCCACTCTCTCCTGACACAATGAGAAACTTCTGCAACCTGAGTGCAAGCTAACCTAAATCTGCAGCTAAAGGATGCAAACTTAAAGACCCATCTAGGATAGTCTACCTTTATTTACAGTTAATCGTGTAAATTATGACAGCTATGTGTGTTGAAGGAGATTTAATACTGATTTGAATCAAAAGCTGAATCTGTAAAGTATCAGTTGAAGGGGCTGTTGTGGTCATTTAGAGTTTTTAGGCAGTTAGGATATACTTAAGCTAGTATTTAACCTAAATCTGCTATTAATGTTTGTATTTGGAATTGATGTGATTATTTTGATAAGTTTTAGAGCCTCCAATTAATAAAAAAAAAATTAAGAACACACCAGAGATGTTTTTAGTTTTTTAAAATAATTTTTTTGGCCATTTTCTGAACTTGTAAGATCAGATCAAGTTAACTTTGGTTTGCATCTAAGTTGTAAGAAATTTTTAGTTACTATTATAATTTTTATTTTTTATTTTTTTCAAAAAATCAAGTCGGAAGTGAATTTTTCCTGTAAAAGATTAGTTTTTATTTCAGATGAATAACTGAATAATTTTCACTTTACAGGTAGAAAAAGTCCTTTATTGACTGATCACAATCTCATTTTTTATTTTTAAACAACTGAGAAAAACATTTGATACCTCTGTGTGTAATCGGGTTGCATTTCTATTCTGTTATAATTACACAAAATGTCTTTTGTTTTTCAGATTGTTCCTTTAGCTGACTGTGAAACAGCTTAGAAAACTCTGTCATTGTTATAACCGTGTGACTTTAATATTGTTGTTCTTGTCAGAATAAACCAAGAAACCACCAATTTAAAAAAAAAAAGTGTCACAGCCAAAACATTTAATAAAACCAACACAACGTAGGAAGGATACGATTAAATGCATGTACTTCAAAAGCAAAGACAGGCAGGAATCTCACCGCTCTGACAGAACCTTCCTCCATATGTTGGCAAACAGAGACATTTAATGTGTCCGTCCCGCTCAGTGCAGGTCCCTCCATTGAGACAGGGGTCGTCCAAACAGGCATCTGAAACACAAGAGAGGGGCTACTGCAGATCAATGTTGAAATGAAAACCACAGATCTGACCCACCTGGGGAAATTATCCATAATATTACTTAAGCACACACCAGTTTAACGCTAGGAACCCGTACATTTAATATTAGTATAATTTAAAATGTAGGACACAGAATTAAAGACAAAATGTAGCCCAAGAGAGGACAGGGTGATCCTTTCGTCTTCTTAGAACCTTCCTGTGTCGTCTCCGTTCATTTTTGTTCTTCTCCTAAATATTAACCCTTTAAAATACCTAATTTTGTTTGCACAAGGCACAATAAGCAATTTTTGTTTCTCATGAAGACTCTCTTTTCAAAAGGTTTGCAGATAAATACAGAAGTCGTTTATTTTTGGCAGTTATGTTCCGTATTTTTATTAAAAGTACCCGCAGTTTTCTTGCTATGGTCATGAAGAATATAATCCTAAAGGAATAATCTGAGCTAAATGTGTCAGTCATAACTGATAACTCAACATTATTTCATAACAAAGTGTTCACTCAGGCAAAATGTTACTGAAAGCTTCAGTGCACAAAACAGAAAAATATTTGCTTTGTCACATTGAGATGATAGCTTGCTTGTTTAAAGCCTTGAAAAGAAGAAAGAGAGCTCAAAGTCTGGATTTATTTTAAAATATATGAAAATAAAGAAAATATGACATATCTGTAAAACCAGAAATCAAATATTTAACAAAATAAGCTTTGTCTTGTCATTATGTTCACTTTCACATAAAGCTCCTTCCAGAAACATCTCTGCAGTGTATGTAAAAGGTAATAACTACTTTTCACAACACAAATGGGAATCATATGCTCTCCAGGCGTAACTGTTGTCAAAGCTGAGCAAAGGAATATAAATAAAGCGTGGGAAACCACAGAGACTCCTTTAAAGTCTAAAGGACCCCGTCCTCTCATTAAGATCGTTTTACTCATGTTTATGTTCACTAAAGCATCAAAGTTTTACTAACTTGGCAAAGTTTAACTCAGAAGAGATGTTTTCACTTTTCTTCACCAAAAGGGGAGATGGTTGTTTATGCATCACTAAATCTGAAAATCAAGGCTGCAATTGGTATATTACTAAACCAAGCACCAATAATTGTGTGATTATTATTTTTATTTTAGCAAACGGAAATGGACACCTTCAGCCTTTAGAGGACAACAGAGACTTAAAATATGTAAATCTGCGAAAAGTCCATCTCCTTATACATGCATTGCTAACATATTTAAAACACTTTGTTTTCAGTGCAGTTACTTGAATAAAAGGGACAGTTTTAGTATAAACACAGATAAATAAAACAGAGTAAAACCCAGAATAACAAAAAAATAAATAAATAAGTGCTAATCAAGAAAACCCTTTTTATGGAGAACTAGAACCAGAAACGTATTTTAGAAATGGCCCACAAAATAATAAAATCAACTTGTTTAAATCATTATGGATTTACAAAATGTGGCCAAAAATGATATTTCTATTTTAATTTCTATTTGTAAGAATTTAGCACAACTATTTTTTAGCATTTGACCTGTAATTGTGGCATTCATTTTAAAATAATTTCACATCGAAAAGTAAATGAGGGGAAAAAAAGAAAGTGTGTGACTCAGAGACTCAGAAATGAAAGTGCATGTGGTAGCAAATTTTGTAAAAAAAAAATATATATATAAATAAAGCAAGTGAAGAAAATGATACCAAGATAAATTCCTGAATGAACATATAAAATAAAATAAAAAATATATTTCTAAATTACTGACTGAAGAGTAAAAAATTTTTTTTAATTATGTTAACAATGCTGAAGTCTACTAGAAATTTAAATATAAAACAATTAAGCCACATTTTATAGATGATATGACTGCTTTGTTATATTTTACCAATTGTTATCAGTTTGTTGTCAAATGTTGACACTTATTGTCACTTTTTCTTAATTTGTGCAGAGTATTTCAATATTTAAAAAAAATCCAAATTAAATATTGTTCTTAGATTTTTGGTGATAAACGCTTAATATTATGGTAAATTTGAAAATGTATTCATAAGAAATTAAAATATAATCGCTTTGACTGTTTATTGCTTTTTTATTACTGTCATGAGTATAAAATGTTTATACTTCTTTGTGGAATGAAATATTCACCAAAACTTTCTTTTTTCACTGTTCTGTCAATAACTGAACAGCCATTTATGACTAAACTAATAATAATTTAACTTTAACTTGTTACATTGATTAAAAATAAAATGATCTTATTTTACTAACAATACTAGCACTTCAATTAAAATTGATTTCTGTCAAGCAAATTTTATACAAACTTTTTTTTTTTTTAAAGTATGTCTTCTTTTTTTCAAAGTAATTAACATCTAATGCCTCAGGATGTAGAAACTACCAACCATAAAATTACTATATTTTTACTAGTGTAGACAGAAATAAAATAGATAATGTTAGAATTACTTCTTAAAAATACAACACACATCCTAAGCAATCATGAATGAACAACAGGCAATATAATTGTTAAATATGAAAAGGGAACAGCTTAAAGATAATTAAAAACAAGGTGCTAAACACTAACAAGCAGTGGCAGTTCTTGCATGAATGGCGACTGTGCTTATCCCTCCTCTTGCCTCTCCCAAGCCAATCAAAATGGGACAAAGTTTCTCATTTTTATGGGTTTCTCCATTTGATATGCTCAAAACCATCAGAAATTTTGGAGCTTGTCCGTCCCCCTTCCAATTGCTGCCCTGGGCAACTGCCCACATGGCCAACCTCAAAAACCCCCACTGCTCACAACAAATTGTGAATAAACATGGGTTGTGCTTCTAAACCTTAACACAATGTGTGCTTATATTATCTGAAGAGGCAATATCAGAGAACATTCCTGTCAAAAAACATTATTCCAGTTGCATTGGTCAGTGCTTTCACATTCAAATTAATTCATGTTACATTCATAAATTAGGCTACATGCACACTGCAGCCTGAAGTGACCCAAATCCTTTTGTTTTTTTGCTTGTTTTACCTTAATGCGACCTGTATTTGATCTCCTCATGACTGTCTGAATCCGTATCCGATCTTCTCAAATGTGACCTGAATCTGAACGGCCGGGTCGAATTCATCCGACCTGAACGTCATTGATACTCGACAAACGTCACTATTCTGCGTCCTGATACGCGCAAGCGGGAAGAAAGACAACAACCATGGCGGACGATAGTGACAATTATGTTGTTAATGTGCTATTTCGGACAACAAAATCGTAAGCTATGCTCCACCGTTAGCATCCACATTTACTCCCGAAAACGCTGAGCTCTTCTTCTTCTTGCTTTATGGCGGTTGGCAAAACACTGAGCAGGCTCACTATGTGTGACGCTATTGCGCCCTCTACTGCGCATGCGGGACACTTTAAGGTAGTTCGCAGTTCACACAGGAGAACACATACAAGTCGCTTACACCAAAAAATCTGATTTTATAAAAGAATATCAAAAGCCTGCAGTGTGAATGTAGCCTTAGTTTCAACATTTATGCAAAACACATTCTGATTTCAGGGGCTATTGCCACCATTCTTGTAAGGGAAACACTAAAACATTTGTTCAAACTTAGCTGTACTTCACAGAAGTCAGTCTTTGGATGAGTAGGAAAATGTCATGCAAAAAAAGAAAAAATGTTGACAAAATGTCAACTGTCCCAGTGTGAGTAGCAGGAGAGGAGTGTGGGAGTGTTTTAAAAGGGTGAAGCGTTTAGGAGTCAGAAAGGTGTGAGGATCTGTTGAGACAGCGAGTGAAACAAACAGGGAGAGGGTTTTGTTTTTGGGGGGATTTTTGTTTTACAGAACATGGAGGAAGTTTGTCAGAAAATAAACCTGGGATTTTAGTGCATCAGTGTGCTGAGCAAGAAGAGGACGGTTAGGTTGATTAGAGTGGTTTTAGCATTACCTGAAAATGCCCCTGTACCACCTACAGCTGCCCTCTCTTTGGGCAAGTTATGCAGGGTTGGTGGCTGGGTGAGGCTAATGTCAAGATCAATCAGACCATGATCCAGTGGTGGCATGAAATGGTTCACCTTCTGGGTTTCTGTCGTCTTATGGAAAGTGTGAGGTCTTGTGGTCCTTGGGCTCCAGGTGCGCTGGGGCACATATGTTGGGGTAGAAATGGTAGGGGCAGAAGACATAGACTTGGTATTCATTGAGGGCTCTGACACTGACATGAAGGGGGGTTTCTGACTGATCTTTACACTATTCAGATGCTCCTGAGGTCCAGTTGTGGTAGTCAATAGACTCCATTTAGATGTTTGAGTATTCACAGGAAAGATTGTAAAGTCCTCAAGGGTTGGTGCAACATCAGTTTCCGCTTCAAAATTAAGGATTGGAGTAACTTTAAGTTCATCAGTCACAAAGGTTGGGGTTACTTTGGATTCTTCTTCAAAGGCACCAGAAAAAGTAGTAATTTCCTCTGAATTTTCAAACTTTTGGACATTGACTCCTTCCTCCTGGGGAGGGATTTGAGTAGATTTACCTTCCTCATAAATCAAAGTAGGATCAACTTGAGCTTCTTCTTTAACACTTGGAGTAAAACTAGCTTCTTCTTCAAGAACCAGAGTTGAGTCAACTTTAGCTTTTTCTTCAAAAGTAATGTTTGGGGTTAGTCTGGATTCTTCATCAATGACAATTCCAAGGACTGGAGTTGGGTAAACACTAGCCTCTTCCTCAAGACCCAGAGTTGGGGGACTTGAAGTTTCTTCTATAATTTCTGGGTCAACTTTATATTCTTCTTCAACGGCAGGGGTTGATGCAGTTTTAGAGTCTTCTTCAAGAGCAGCTGTTGGAGCTACTTTATTTTCTTCAACAACCAATGTTGGTATAACTTTAGCTTCTTTTACTGGGACAACAGTTGGGTCAACATTGGCTTCTTCTTCAACAACCAGAGCTGGCACAACTTTATTTTCTTCAACAACCAATGTTGGAATAACTTTAGCTTCTTTTACTGGGACAACAGTTGGGTCCACATAAGCTTCTTGTTCAGGTACTAAAGTCGGTTGAACTTTAGCTTCTCCTGCAACAGTTGGGTCAACATCGGCTTCTTCTTCAATCAGAGCTGGCACAACTTTATTTTCTTCAACAACCAATGTTGGTATAACTTTAGCTTCTTTTACTGGGACAACAGTTGGGTCAACATCGGCTTCTTCTTCAACAACCAGAGCTGGCACAACTTTATTTTCTTCAACAACCAATGTTGGAATAACTTTAGCTTCTTTTACTGGGACAACAGTTGGGTCCACATAAGCTTCTTGTTCAGGTACTAAAGTCGGTTGAACTTTAGCTTCTCCTGCAACACTTGGGTCAACATCGGCTTCTTCTTCAATCAGAGCTGGCACAACTTTATTTTCTTCAACAACCAATGTCGGGCTAACTTTAGATTCTTCTATTGGGACAAAAGTAGGGTCAACAGTAGCTTCTTCTTTAGGAACCAAAGTTGGGCGAATTTTAGATTCTTCTGCAACTGTTGGCTCAACATTAGCTTCTTTTTTAGAAACCAAAGTCAGGTGAACTTTAGCTTCTTCTGCAACCTTTGGTTCAGTATTAGTGTCTTCTTCAGTAACCAGAACTGGAGCTACTTTCACTTCTTCAAGGACCAAAGTTGGGCTAACTTTAGTCTCTTCATCTAGGACAACAGTTGAGTCAACATGAGCTTCTTCTTCAGAAACCAGAGTTGTAACTTTAACTTCTTCTGCAACATTTGGATCAGCTTTAGTTTCTCCTTCGAAAACTGGGATTGATGCAATTTTAGTGTCTTCTTCAAGATCAGCTGGTGGGGTTATGTTATCTTTTCCAAGAGCAGTTTTTGGGGTTCCTTTAGCTTCTTCTTCAGCAACTAGAGTTGGGACAACTTTACTGTCTTCAAGACCCAATGAGGTGCTAACTTTAGCTTCTTCTACTAGGACAACAGTTGGTGTAACTTTGGTTTCTACTTCAAGAGCAAGTGTTGGGGCAATTTTTTCAGTGCTTTGGCTAGCATCAACTTCTTCTATGGGCACAGCAGTTGAGAAAAATTTAGCTTCTTCTTCAGTTGAAGTCGACTTGTTCTCTTCCTTGCCATGGGTTGGGAAAACTATAAAAGTTTTCTCAAAAGGCAATGCAACTTTAATGCCTTCCTGAAAGATGGAAGTAACTGTTTCAAGTTCAGATCCGCTTGCCTCTTCATAAGAGCTGCCTAATGTCTGATACTGTTCCGTTGCAAATTCAGACGGTGAATGAGAGACATTGAAGTCCTCTGGAGATTCAGTCATAGGCAAACTTACTCCAGAAACTACCTTTTTAGGAGCCTGAGTTGCATCAACCTCCTCTGTATCTAAGCTTGTACTTCCTTCCTGTCTAGAAATAGTGAGTTCCCTCGAGTCTGGTGTTGTGATGTGGATTTCAAAATCCAATTTGTCCACATGGCCTGACACAGAAGAGAGGGTTGGATCGGGAGCTTCCCTCTGAGGTGTGGTGCTAGCCACCGCAGAACCCAGCGGTTTAGCGGTGAATCCAGCAGCGGAGGATTGAGACGAGGACTTGAAGGTGGCTGCTTCCGTTTCAAATTCTCTCTCTGAAAGAAAGAATAAAATATTTTGGGTTATAGGTTTGACAAAATGCTTAACTGATAAGAATTTACTGAGATAACGTATTATTTGATCTAAATATCAGGTTTGTAAAGTATAAACAGTGAAAATCTGGATAAAAGTCTTCAATAAAATTGTTTTTGTAAAAGTTTAAATTGATTTACACATCGTCATTATTTCAACTTTGCACCTAGTGTTCTAGCTCTCATTTAGCCTTAAATAATGCACCTAAATTTCAAGCACATTTTGCTCAAGCAGTTTAGTCTTGCAAAATAAAATCTTTTTAAACACAAACCATTAAAAACACTGAAGATTTTCAGCTCAAGTCATGTAAAAATATCAGAAAGAAATTCTGACACTTCAAATCACTTAATATTAATATCAAAAAAGCTTCTCATAACTTAACACCTGGCACAAAAATCCAAAGTCAAATGCAATTTGTTTTAAATTAAGAAACTTGATCTTTGTTGGATATTGTTCAGAAAAATATTTAAAGTGGCTAAACATAAAATATAAACTAATAATTACATCATTTCCTTGTTTTAAGTAAATAATTGCCTAATATTGATGAAAAAGTACTGGTGTCACTGGCATTTTATTCAACTTGTAAAATGGGAAAAATGTCTTGTTATAAGTGAAATAATCTGCCAGGGAAACTGGTACTTTCTTGTCAATATTAAAGCATTATTGACTTATCTTGCTGAGAAGTTACTTGTAAATTAGTTTTGTCTTATTTCATATGTACAAAGACATTTCCCTTAGAAAATAAACTAAAAATCATTGGTAAGATTTTGTGTTTTTGCAGTGAAATCCATAATGTTTGACTTTAATTTAGATAGAAAATACCAACCTCTTGAAAACTCTGCCTTAATCCAACTCTCTAAATGTGGTTTATAAAATGTATTGAATATTAACATTTAGAGCTAATATGCTCTGATTCTAAACATGTCATCATTTAATTATAAAATGACACATTTTCAGGTGATTGGCCTATATACTGCACTTATTTTATTAAAGTAGTTTCCCTACCTTGGGAAATATCTCCGGACCCGTCACTGGGAGTCCATATTGAGTAGGCCTCAATGATTAGTTTGGTAGTTGGAGTTTCTTGTGTGGCTGGAGGTCCTTTGTCTTGGGTCGTCTGAGTCGTGTCCATCTGTACAGGATCCTCTTTAGTTGCATCTTCCAACTTTACCTGAAGCAACGGACCAGCCTCTACATCTCCGTCTGTACGGTTGTTCTTGGTTTCACTGTAATTGGTGTGAGATTTGTCCAAACTGGTCTCCTGAATTTCTTGGTACTGGATTGTCTGTTCAGTTGATTGTAGAGACTCAGTAGAGTTTGTGTCTGATGCTGTCTGGTTCTCCGTCTGTGGTTCATATGTGCTTCTCTCAAACTCCGATGTGTGAAAGGTGAAGCTCAGGTTCTGGTGTAAGTCTGTCCCGTTGTATTCACCAGTAGGAATCGTTGTGCTTTGTGTTGAATCAAAGATCTTCGTTGTGCTGATTGTGCTGACAGCTGCCTCTGGGAGATGCTGGGAGTCGTAATGTATTTCTGTGCTTTCATTTAGTGGTTTAAGGAAGTCCAAAGCGTAAGCAGTAGTGGGGAAAGATTCTGCTCTATCTGAGGTGACCGTTTGGTTTCTATCAAGTGGATCTTCTGTAGTAAAAGAGTCGGACAACAGGGGTAAAGATTCCAGTTCGCTTTGTGCTTCCCGTTCCACTTGCTTCTCCAGTTGATTAAGATGAATTTCTTGTTCTCGTTCCACTAGAATAACAACATTTTGTTGTAAGTTTTCAGATTCTGTGATCAGATTATCCACTGGAGAGTCAGTAGAAGTTTCTCCATGTCCTGTTGAGGACAGATAAGAAATTAAAAGTTTGCTTTCAGAGTAAAATAACAACAAACAAGAATATTAAGGTGTAACTAACTCCCCCCTCAGAACCCCTCCCAAAAAAAGTTTTTCTTTCCTGATTAACTTACTAAATGGGTTGATAATATGTACTCTTTCTTTTTTGTTTCTATCTGCAATGGTCGTAATACACAGTCACTTTTCAGGTATTGCAACTTGGCAATCTTTCTTTTTTTGAAATCCAGACCAAAACTTTTCCTAGCAATCAATCAAAACAGTAATGATGTCAGCAGTCACTTCATGATGATTTTGTAACACTGTTTTTTTGCTAGATGCATTATTTAACTGTAAAATGTGTTGTTTTGCTATAAAAATTAGCCACGATTTGCAAAGTTGTCCAAGATGGCGTCAGTAGTGTAGGTTCATATAGATGTTTTTGGCTTTTATTCAGCAGAAACTCAGTACAATGCTGCACAGCTTTATAATTTTTATGACATTGTCTTTTTTTCAGTTTCTCTCTTTTGTATGTCAATAAACCTGCTGACAACAATCTTCGGTCTCCACAGTCGTGATAGTAACAGCTCAAGGGAGGTTAGTCATACTTTAAAGAACCACTTTATAGTCCGGCGTATTTAAAGACGCCCACCTTTGAAACAATAGACATCATGTAGGGCAGACGGCTCTGGGAAACCGGTCTGGTTGCTGAAGCGGTAGAGTGTTTTGACGCCTGCTTGTGGGCCACCACATCGCTCTCTTGGGATTACGATGGGGTAGCGCACGCTGCCGTCAGACAGCCAGCCTGGACTGCAGCGGTCCAGCCCTTCGCTCCATGCCGAGTACAGCTGTGCGGTTGTAGCCAGCTGTGCTCCCGCAGCTCCGCAATACGACTGGGCTTCGTCAAATGACAACTGCTGTGGGACGGGGTCATAGAAGACCTTTCCTAAAAACACAAAATATTGGCTTTGATTACTTATACGGAACAGATCGAGGTTATAGATTTTATTTCTTGTCATTTTTAAGGTTCCTCAGGCTTTTCATTTTCAGAACATGGCTTGTACTTGCATAGTGTGCTTAAAACAATAAGACTGGTGAAGGAGAGAAGAAGAAGGTTCAGATCCATAAAAATTATCAAGAACAAAGTAACAGTATCTGCAAGTCAACTACTTAAAATCAGGAATAAAATCCAGCAAAAACCTGTCAGAGAAATCAAGAGATTCATCACCTCTCAATTGATCATAGTTTCAGTTTTTATGCCTTTTGTTGTTGTTTTTTTTTTTTACAAATGTTCGGCCCATTGCACATGGTTATTTTCAGATTATGTTTTTACATTAGTTAAACGTAACTTTAAAATGTGAATTATTAAGACTTAAATAGTCTCCTAAACCACTATTGTGTTCAAGGTTTTCCCCAGAAAACTTGCTAAGCCTGGTGGTTGGGTGGCAGGGCCGTCGTGTTTTTCAGTTAAAAATTGTTTAACGTTGACAGGAAATTTTTAAATATCACTTGATAGTCATGCGTCATTGAAAGATTGGAAGATTAATACCTGAAAACCAACTATGCAAACATTTAAAAAAGACTTAAATAAATAAGCAATGCTTAGCCTGGTGGGGGCACAAGTAAAGCCTGGTGGCCCGCCAGGCTTATGATACACTGGGGGAACCTTGGTGTTGTTACATAGCTGACATTTTCACAAAAATCGAGTGTTAAATGGGATGTGTTCATATTTCCTTAGTTAAATCTATGAAAAATACCAAAGAACACACATTTGTGAAGTAAAAAAATAGTAGTGTCATGATCCCATAAATGTTGAGTTTGGTTTTATCTTAGTTCTGTGTTCTGAATCTTGTATTTTAAGGTAATCTTCTGTTTTTGACCTATACCCACATCTTCCTTGTGGGTCATTGATCTGTTTTTCTTAGCTCATTAGACTTATCCTATAACTCTTTTAGCTACTAACATAATCACCTCCCCAAACATTTATAAGCCTGTCCATTTTGCTTACTCCTTGTTAGATCCACCTGCTTCCAAGCCTCTTTTCTGTTTTTTTTCTCATGTGTCTTGATAATTTATGCTCTCTTGTGGTTTTTCCGGTGTCATTCTAAAGTTGTCTTAAGAAAATATCCTTTATTGTGAGACTGTTATTCTTCTATCTGCTTTTTAGTCTGACTCCATCTCATGGTGTTATGACCCAGAAGATCCAGAAACAGCAGTGAAATTGTCTACAGTCTCTAAACTTCTAAATTTAGATGTACATTTTGAAAAGACCTTCTGAAAGTGTGAGGAAATTGATGTATCAATAGTACGTCAAAAGATTGCAACTTACAATATAAATAACTCACAACCAAATATTCCCAGACAGTGAGAAAAAAGTTTTGTGTACTTTTTAGAAAGTTTATCTAAACATCTGATTTGAACTGTTTCTGTGTACACCACATCTAATTTTACATTATTATAATTCGTACCGTGAATTTGCTCTATGTAGCAATAGACGTCAAAGAGATCATCTGGCTCCATCGTCCCATAGTTCCTCACTCCTGGTTGCCCGTCCATGTCTCCATAGCAACCTTCACGGGGCACTTGGATTGGATACCTGCGTCAGTGAAGAAGAATGCTTTCTAAAATGAAACTGACCTCTGATTGACTGAGAAATTAATACAGGTTTGACAAAATAAAAAACAAATCCTAGATTCATAAATATATCAAGGGATTAAAGAAGTAATTTGTGGATTTTGTGTCATGTCAGCATGAAATATAATAAAAGTTCAAAGATATTATGCTTCCTTGAACAGGCTAGTGCTGTACAAAACATGTTGATTATATTTTTTTTTTACACAAAATCATTCTCCAATGAGATTTTAATTTGAATTTTCTTCCAGAATGAGCTGCTGTAGGATGTCTTATCACTTTAAATCCAGATAATCTGCTGCTGGCCATGCCCCCCAACTCAACGTTTACACTCGTACGTGAAAACAGCTGCAAAAAGATGCAATTATGCAACCGTGCATATTTGAAAAGCAGAAGTAGAGCCTCCTGCACAACCAAAATGAATGCAGCAAGTGGTTTCTGGATGGTAAGTCAATAACAAAACACTTTTCCAACAGCCATTATACAGCTATAAATCCAGCTGACCAAACGTGTTGGGGTTGCTAGGTAGCAGTGCAGTGCCCGTTGAATGTGACTTAACAATCGGGAGGGTTTTGAAGCATTTTCCAAAAAACATTAACTGATTGCCAGAAGATGCCTGGGTTGTTTTCAGAAGCAGTAGAATCCCAAATAGAAGGACAAAGATGTGCATTTTGAACAATAGGTCCCCTTTAAAGAGTGAAAAACTACCTGACAGACTGGTCCGCCAGCCAACCTGCGTCACATTGCTCATATCCATCAAAATAAGCTGCAAGCAGCTGGTCGGGTGTGGCGACCTGAGCACCGATCCCCTCACAAGCCCTCTGGGCCTGCTGGAAGGAGAAGGAGTACCGACCCAAAGCATCTCGATAGTGGAAGACCACACCTAAAAACATCACAACATATTTACATATTCAGAATTATACTGGACAGTAAGGTAGTTCAATTATTAACATAACATAATCAAATATTTTGACACATACAGAGCTGGGTAGAATACAAAAAAAAATTGTACTCATGTAACAGTAGTACTACTTCAACATATTTTTATTCAAGTAAAAGTAAAAAGTAGCCGTCCAAGAAATTACTCAAGTAAGAGTAAAAAAGTATTTGGTAAAAAGTCTACTCAAGTAAGTGATCAAATTATTAATCATTTTATATTTTAAAATGATATAATTAGACAGACCAAAAGGTAAAGTTAAGTTGAAATTTTGGTATTTTTGCACGAAAATGACAACAATTCATATAAGTAACAAAAAAATAACAAAATCAGGCAAAATAAAAAATTTTCAAAATCAGTTTCTTTCAACAAAAAAACTTATGAAACTTGAACAAAACCTGCATTGTGTCTGAATTTTTGATTAAAACATGTTTGTTTTTCATTCAGTGTGCAGAATGCAGAAATTTCAATCAAAAGAAGTGATATTTCATAATAAAATTACTCAAGTAAATATAATACGTATAGCGTAATAAAAATACTACTATAAGTAGATTTTTTTTCTCAAGTAAATTGAATTGAGTAAATTTGACTATTTACTATCCAACTCTGGACACAAGATGATCAAATATTTTTCTAAATTTCCACCAGGTTTCCCCCAGAAAATTTGCTGAGTCTGGTGTTTGGGCGCTAGAGCAGTCATTCATCCAGCGGCCCGTCAGGTTTTTGAGTTAAAAAATGTCTGAATTTGAAAATATCACTTGATAATTGTGTTATTGAAAGATTGTAAGATTAACACCTGAACATCAACTATAAAGTCTTAAAAAATGCAAACATTTTAAAAAGACTTAAATAAATGAGCAATGCTTAGCCTGGTGGGGGCACGAATAAAGCCTGGTGGCCCGCCAGGCTTAGAATACACTGGGGGAAAGTGTTGCACAGAAAAAAATCTCGAATGACATGCTGATGCTACCTTTGACTTTGACTTGTACGACTTTGCTGGCATCTTCTAGTCCCTGCTGCACCTCACAGCGATAGTGACCGGAGTCGCTGTGGCGCAGATCGCCTAACCACAGAGACACGTCTTCAGGGGAGGACGTGTAGTTCAGCAGCGCCACACGGTCCCGGTACGCTTCATTGATCTTCACCCTTGAACTCCGCGCTACTAAGATCTGTGTCTCAATCCCGC
Organism: Alfaro cultratus; assembly: GCA_903066825.1. NCBI lineage: Eukaryota > Metazoa > Chordata > Actinopteri > Cyprinodontiformes > Poeciliidae > Alfaro > Alfaro cultratus. The sequence continues at coordinate 22,387 of CAEFZX010020807.1, read as the reverse complement.
CAGACACAACTGTCCACTTCACCCGGGGGACGACAGATGGGGACGAGGAAGAGGAGGAGGACAGAGACATGAAGCAAGGGATTGAGATGGAGCTGCCCAGAGGGACAAGAATTGGACCTGAGTGGGGAATGTCCAACTTCAGCTGCCGCACGTCATCTGATGGAAACAAGAAAAAAAAAAATCATTACGGGGACGAAATGGCTCTAAAAGCTTCCCAAAACTAAATTTATTTACTTTTATGCTAAAAATAACATGGAGTAATATAAAGGACAATAATACAAGAAAAGGGACAAATTAGCTTAGCCATAAGCACCAAGGGACTGTTGTCTTATTCAGTTTGTCTACGCTAATGTGTAGACAAACAAACATTATATTATTAAACATAATATAATGTTTATATTATGTTTAAACATTGTATAAACATTTTATATTATGTTTATATTATAAACATAATATAAAAATATTATGTTCATAAATGTATATTATTTACTTATAAACATAAATATTATGTTTATTTATGTTATCAAATAAACATAATAAAGTCAACAAAAAGTAGTGTAAAAAAGTTTAAATAAAATAAAAGTTTTCCTCTAACATTCTGAAAACCGTAACGAATATTGATATTCAATCCTGCTTTTCTCTTATACCTCTTGATAAATATTCACTGCAACCAACTGCATAATGAAGCAGCCAATGTCACATAATGTGGTGAAAGTTCACAGGGTTTTTAATTATTTTATAAGACAGTAAATGTGGACTCACCATGAGCTGATGGCGTTTGGATGGGGAAGGCCAGGGTGAGATGACAAACTGCACAGATGACTGGAAGGATCTGGACATATCTGTAAAGATAAAACAATAATCACTCCAAATTACCACAATAAAAAATCTGAAACAATTAATCACCGACATTGTGATTAATTGTCCATTAATTTAGAATACACTCAAAGATATGACATGTCCTGAAAGAATAACAACTTTAGAATAATAAATAGAAACATTTGCATTTAAGATGAAAAATATTCTTCTAAATCTCCTTGAGAACAACAAAGAAAATAGATTTTTGAAGCTGGAAACTGAAATCTGTGAATGTTTTTTAATGGTTTTATACAACATTTTCTACCTGAATATCACATGAATCTGACTAAAACTGGTTAATTTTAACCAGCTGGTTTCAAGGAAAGAATCCATGTGATTTGAACAAACTGTGGGGGCTTTTGTAAATTACAGGAGCCACAAAAGCAACTAAAAGCCCAACCATACAGCAGATTTTTCTGATTTTCAAAGGGAAATCGGTGCCGCAGGCCTCTGACCTCAAGCTATTTATCACCTCTGTGAGCAGCCGGGAGGCATCTGTCCAGCCCTCCATCACCAGCCCAGGTCTGTTATTAACCCGGCAGCCATGACGGGACGTCTGCAGTGACCTCATACAACCTCTGGAACAACTGGAAATGTTCCTTCATTGTGGAAAGACAGTGCTTCTGCACTATTTCTTTATCGCAGAGTAGATTAGGTCTTTTATGTTCAACCCAAGTCACATGTATAAAGAAGATTAGGGTCACCTCTTATGTCAAACTTTGTTTTATTTCAATCAATCAATCAAGTAATCAATTTTAGCTATAAAGCGCCCTTCATGTTGGAGACAGCTCGCTGGAAACACATAATAAAGGGTATTTCTGAACTGGGTTTGAACCGTCCAGGGTCACAGTGTGCAGGTGCAAATACCAGAGTTGTGAAGTAAACTGAAACTGGTAGGATACTCCCTTTTGCTCCAATCTTTGTAAGAGAGCTGGTGGATATTAAAAGCGATGTACCTTCATCTTTACTTCACTTCCCTGGACTAACCAGGGGAGTCATTGCTATATTCTTTGCTTAATTTCTTAATAAAATAATAATCAAAATGAATTTTGATTCATTTTTGGTTGACTCAGTGTTTCACCTTAGGTAAGACTTATTTATTTCCTTAACACATCAGAAAAAATAAATTAACAAATAAAGACTTCTGACTTTAAAGGAAATGGGCACCTGGGAGGAACCAGGGTCAGTGACCAATATGAGATTTATGGGGGATAATAAAGAACTTTCTGGAAGAACATGTTGGATCTACGCAAGTTTTTCTGTGACTGAGGAATTGTCATTTTGAGCTATGTGATACAGCAGGCTATGACATCACAGTGCCCTCAAAATTCTGAGATTAAAGTCAAAATTCTAAGAAAGAAAAAAAAAAACCAGAATTCTGAGAAAAAATTAATTCTGAGGTTAAAGTCATAATTCTGATAAAAAATAGTCAAAAATTCTGAGATTAAAGTCATGATTCTGAGAGAAAAAAAAGTTCTGAGAAGAAAAGTAAGAATTTTGAGATTAAAGTCATGATTCTGAGAGAAAAAAAAGTTCTGAGAAGAAAAGTAAGAATTTTGAGATTAAAGTCAGAATTCTGAGGAAAAGACCTCAGAATTCTGAGATCAATGCTGAAATTTTGAAAAAAGTCTGAATTTAAAGATTAAAGTCAGAATTCAGAGAAACAAAAAAATCTGGAATAAGAGATTAAGGTCAAAATTCTGAGATCAGAATACTGAGATTAAAGTCAGAATTATGATATTAAAATTTGAATTTTGAGAAATTTCAGACTTCTTTCAATCTTTATCATCACTGACCCTAATCCTCCTCCATATATATAAACCTCTTCAGAGATCATTTTTGAAGCTTACTGGGGATTTATCCTGAGAAATCTTCCTTTATTGAGATGAACCTCCCATGTGGAGAAACAGGTCCTGAAAATCAGGGACAGGGATGCTTAGATGTTGAGGAGACTCTCTCAGCTTTGAAGACTTTAGTTTCTTGGATGAAGTCTGATAATTAATTGAGCGCTCCTAAAAATTCTTGTGAAAGCTGCCCAAACGTCTAAATAATCTTGCTCCACTTCTGCCAGCAGCTCTCCCTGCCCAAGCAACTCAATAAGGCCTGGCAGGCGATCAAACCTTGAAGTTAAGTCCAGTGAGATCATAGTTTCTCTCAAGGGTTCATTCGCAGTATCAATGAATATTTTAGCTGCCTTATATACTTCCTCAAAGTCTTTAGGACTTAGCAAGTCTGCTAAATACATCCTGGTCAGTTCATACCTTTAATAGTTACATGCTCCCTCCATACAACCATTTATCCATCTATGTAGCCATCAAAAGTTTAAACTAAAATCATGGAAGTATTCTGGTAATAATGATGAATTCACTATAGGTGTGACAAAACCCGACATAACAAATAAATGCTAACTACTAGATTTTTTTCCACCTATTATGCAAAATTATTATTTTTTTTCTTCGATTTGAGCCTAAATTGATTCTAAAAACACCTATACATGTTTGAAAATAAGTTAATGTGTTTTTTGGAATAGTCACATTTGGTGGGCACTGCACTGTAACCTAGCAACTCCTGGGAAGTCCAGCCCGTCACCTAGCAACCCAAGCTACTTATATTTAAAGTGACAAGACGGCCTAATACAGCTCATTCTGAAATAATAGGCATAACTGAGCAGACTAAAATCTCACTATCCGATTTCTTTGCCTTAATGCGACCTGTATCTGATCGTTTCATGGCAGTCTGAACAGCACAGGTTGGATTTTTTTCGAATGCGATCCAGTCCACTTGGATATCCGATACGTATCCGATTCAAATGTGACCTTTGTCCAGGTCGCGTTCATCCGACCTGAACGTCATTGATACTCGACAAACGTCATTATTCTGCGTCCTGATTCGTGCAAAAGGGAAGAAAAACAACAATCATGACAGACAATAATGAGGATTAAGTTGTTAAAGTGTTGGTTCAGGTCGAACAACAACTTCAAAATGTGTAAACTATGCTCTACCGTTAGCATCCATGTCTACTTCCGCAAACACTGAGCACTTCGTGGTTGGCAAAACGCTGAGCACGCTCTCTATGTGTGACGTTATTGCGCCCTCTACTGCGCATTTGGGACACTTTGAAGTTGTTTGCTGTTCATACTGGAGTCGTTTATATTTAAAAGTGTTAACGGCCAGGCCAAAAAAAAACTCTGATTTGACAAAAATATCAGAATTGGGTCACTTCACGCTGCAGTGTGAATGTAGCCTAAGAAAGATTTTCTGCAAAAAATAAAAATGTAATAAAGGTGTTTTGTGTATTACTCAAAGACGTATTCTAACCTGATCAAGGAAGCATTAAAGTCACTTTTGACAGAAACTATTACAGAGGCAGAGCAACAACAAAACAAAACAATCTGTTAGTAAAGCTATAAGAAAATAAGTATTATTTAATAAATGGAAATAAAAAGGGTACCCAGACAGATCTATTTGATTAAAAATGCCCAAAACTAAAAAGTGGATGTTGGAGTCAAAAGCAAAGAGTACATATTATATTAATAAAGTTATAGCCTCTGGACTGAAGCATAAAAAATACTTCATAAATGTATACTTTCTGCATTTATGTGAAACAGTTTATTTGAAATGAGTCGGCACAAATAGACCTCATTGACTTTTGTCAAATGAAATGGCCTTCTCTTATGGCAGTATAATTGCCGTCTGTTTTTCTGGCAGCTGGCTGGACTCTACAAGGCTGGTATCACTATTAGTATTCTTGACAAGAAAGCGTCTCATAAAAGAGCAAGCATGGAGCCAAGGGGACAGCTGCACACTGAGCTTTCACTTCATACCAACTCCCTCACAAAAGGCTGCATGGAAAATTAAAGGACAGGCCACTGGCACACTCATGCACTGTTTTCTTTTCTTTTTCTTGCTCTTTTCATGGCTGGAAAGGGAAGTTTTCAGCTCTTAGGATCGCTGTGCACCAGGCTTTGTAGAAGAGAAACAGCAGCATTAAGACCCCGGACACTGATTCAAACGCTCGCACTGCTAGGCCAAATGACAGTTTGTGAATCGAGTTGACGGGAGAGGAGAATAATTGCGGTTGCTGGGTGTTGTGCCATCTTTATATCGTATTTGCCACTGAAGGCTCGCGGCTCGTCTTGTTTATATGGCACTGAAGAAAAGGCAAGCTGAAATCAATGCCACCCAGTGCATTTAGGGGTCTGCAACTGCAGCCAATGTGTTATCCCGTCGACACAGATTAGCTCCAGACTACTAACATCATTATAACTAACTAAAACTAGCAAAAACTGAAACTGAGAAAACATTTTTGTTAACTGAGATAAATGAAAACAGTGATTAATGGGGAAATCCTATGACAAACCAGGACTATATTGTAAATTAGCTAAAACATACTGAAATTATAGAAATGTTATCCATTGTTTTCGTGTTTATGAATCTATTTATTCGACTTTTAAACTGATGTGAAATTTAGTTTTTTTTCTCCCACACAAACAGTTTGCGTTTGTGGAGGAACATAAACTGTTGCAGGCTAACACTTATGCTAGCCCGCAAAATGGCGACAGCAAAAGTTGGTAGAAAACAACAACCAATTGTTTTTTCTTGTCCAACAATAACTGAATAAATTTTCTGAAAACGATACCTTATTTTAAATATTCCTTACCAATTCAATGTATACATAATCACAATAAAATACTTTAATCCTTTTGAATTCTGCACCTAAAATTGGAAAAATAAAAAACCTGAAACTAAACAACATTAAACTAATAATAGCTAATAAAAACTAGCAAACACACTAAAAATTCATTAAATCTAACTGAATTAGACAAATAAAAAGGGACGACAAAGTAACTTTGCTTTCGTCATTGATACATGAAAATATGTTAGCCTAGGTCAGGCTAACATATTTAGCCTGACTAAATATGTTTAGTCAGGCTACACAACAGTGTTTCACTGTAAAGATGGTTTGTAGTTTGTTTTCTTGAAACCTGAAGTGTGAAATAAACTTCAGTGGAGTTTGAAAACAAAATATGTGTAAAGGTTTATGTCTGGTTGAACGATGTGTGTCCCCATTTGATTTTTTTAAATTATTACTTCAGGTGGATTTTATTGTAATTCAACAGGGGGCCCAGAAAATCTTCGGGAACCATTATTCTAAGGATTGCTTTAAAATATATTCACTAGATCAAGAAACATAAGGAGCGTGGTTACACCATTTTTGCAAATGTTGCACTGTAAATAAATTCCCCCGGCATCTCGTGGGTGGTCTCTGCAGAGTGTTACATCACTGTCAATACTGGGAGACCTCGTCCCCGGTTCCAACCAACAAGCCAGAAAATGACTCGTGATCCCAATTCAGCCAGGTCAAACACGTCTGTTTGACGGATGTGCAGCGAGCTCGGAGGAGTGCTGAGATGGAACAACACGTCTTCTCTAAAACACACTAATTGAGCTTTTACGAGGTGTAAATGTGGAGCTCTAGCTTTCTTACTCTACAAGAACACTCAGTCTACCCCAGATTTTGATTTTAGTGTGGCTGTACTACAATTACATGCAGTATAAAGTACAGATTCTCATGCAAAACACCAATAAGACCTAATGCAACATCCGGCACACAAAAAGTCGATTTAAACAGAAAACTGAATTCCCACTACAACATATTTTTCTGCTGACTTTGTGGTTTTCTTGTTGCCAGAAACAGCACTATAGGTTATTTAAAATGAAGAAGCATCTTGCATTTGTTTTAAAAAGTTCCAACAGGTTAATTTTTTTGTTGATTTATCATTTCAATCACTTACATTAGAGCTTTTCAGCATGTATTTTTTATTCTGAAAGGCTATATTCTAATTGTTAGCTTTAACTTATTTGTGATCACTGTGTGTGAAACAATATGAACAATTTACCAGCTGGTTTGTGTGGTTACATTTTGTAAGTTTTATGGAGTTTCAGATCAATTCTGATTTATTCACACGATTGTCAACTAGAAAACACTTTGTAAGCTTTATGGAATTTCATGGACACTTTCTTTTTGATTAGTATAATCAAAATGATTATATTATCTGTTGTCAGCTCATCCTGTAGCTGACAACAGAGCACTGCAGTGCCTTCAAGGTCTTTTACTATCAATTTTGTTGCAGTTAGCTGCATGCCAGAAGCAACACACACATTCCAACGACTTGACGTGTGCAGACGCTGGCCTGCCCACAGCATTAGCATATGGCCAATTACATTGAATCCAGCCTATTATCTTAAGAAGATAAATATTTAATACTCTAACTACTTTGCTCTATCTGTGGTGTTCACAACGCATAAAGGGTCTGGCACAAATAAATTAGACTTTGGCTTGTGGAAACTAAAGCTGACTCCAGTTATTTTCCTTGGGATGCCAAAAAAAGAACTGGGTGATAGGAAAAGCTAACAGGTTCACAGCTATAGTAAGCTAGTAGTTTTAGTCCCTAAATTTAAACACAGACAAACAAACAAACAAAAAAATAAATATTCTGGCAAAAGATCTATGTAACAGAGTAACAAAAGCCTTGAAGAAGAACTAACCAATTCTAAATTGCTTATTTGGAAGCAGTTTTGGTACTTGACAGAAAAACAAAACAGCCCATAGATGAAGATAGACAAGATACAACAGCTAGCTAACTGTTAGCAGCAACTATGCTAACGTTGCTATCTGCTTTGGGTTTTATTGGCGAGACTAGGCTGCAGAAACATTACCACTTCGCTTTAAAATCATTTGTGTGGCAGCATTTTGCCAGTGACAGAGTAAATTGCAACATACAAAACTTTCATCAGCACTATGAGGGCGACTCGTAAACCATTAGCTGCTAGCTACGTAAGCTAACTAAGACAGATTGAACTAGCTAACACCAGTATAGAAAAATTAAAGAAGTCACTACAACTTTTAATAATTTGTCTTTTAATACTCAGTGATAATGTAGACATTACCCAGAAATTTGAGATTCAATACCGACTTTAGATACTTGATATCCTTTTTAATACTGCAAGGTTTATTTTAAACCAGAAGGTTCTTTAAATAAAAAATATATATATTAAAGCTGGAATAATATGATGCATTTTGTGTCTTTATTAGTTAACATCCAATAAACAGCAGGAAATTCAATAGCCACTTATTAATTAAAAGCTATTAAAAATTTAATTTTCTTGTAGAGCAAAACAATAGAGAACTTAACGTTGGTTTCTTCAGTCACAGCTCCATCGATCAACAACCTACCACAGTTTCTTACAAATTTCTGGTCGAATATGTTTATTCTTAGATTAAAAATAAACAAGTAATTTAACAAATTTTTTAACTCATGAATTAACTTTGTTTGTTGACACTAAAATTTGTAGCATGTATAACGTTCTCTTTAACATTACTTGTTTTTTCATTAGGCCTGAACAAAGTGGAGGAGAAATGGAGTGATCAGGTTTGTGGTTAATTTTGCACCTTCTTTATTGTAGTTTTTATTTTCTCATCCCTGATAAACGTCTTTTGTTGTGCCGACCATTAGCGTCAAGTCATACATTTAGGAGGGCGAAGTCGGAATAACATTATCAGCAATATTTAAACAGATGGCCATCCGGCATCTTTAACAGTTTGTTGCTATATATAAAGGAGCTTTGTTAACCTTTTGAGCATCAGGGAGTCGGGTTTTAAGGTGTTTTATGAAGTTTGAAAATCTAGGAGTCACCAGCTTTCATAAGGGCCGATAGACATCCTCCAACTTTCTTTTTTCACTCCCTAACAGGTAAAATACATCCAAACAACACTTTTCCTGCAAGTGTTTTGAGTAAAGTCGCAAAGGTTTTCCTCCAGAAACTTTTAAGCTTCACCCTTTTGATTCTCAGCCATCAGGTACGTTGATGCAACAGAGAGAAAGGGATAATGTCTGCAGCAATGCTGTGCAAAGTTGTGTGCCAAACAAGGAGATAGAAACGGCACAACTTAAACTGATTAAAAAATCTTTAACGTATCAAAATGCCAATTAATATGACAACCTTACTTGGAGTTAAGAATTGGGTTTTTGGATATTACGACAGATTTCTGTTTAAGTCTAGATTTTATGTTTGTGTATTATGGCAAGCTCTACCTACTACATGCAAAAAAATTACTCTTAACATCCAAGTATCCAACAAACTAACAGTGTGCCTCCACAAAAGACTGGGCAGAGATTTCTTTAGAGTAAAGTCAGATATTCAGTAAGACGATTTGGGTTTTAAGATACCTTAAAGAGGTTGGAAAATTACATGTCATTTGACGTACCTGAAATAACCAAAGGCTCTAAATTAAGTTAATTATCTGTGAGAGAAGTTAAGAGTATTAACTTGACACCATAATACAGGCTTTTTTCCTCTTCCGCTTGCACATCTCCAGGAAAAACCACCAGGATGTCTCCCCACAACATCTCTGTGCCAGAAAGCCACCCACTATGATTCACCATCCAGTGGGTCTGGAAAAGCTTCGAACTATGTTTCCACTTATTTTCACTGCAGTACCTGGTCATTTTGAGAGGAATGTTTTTCTGTTTGCAAAACCACTAACTCTGAACTATAACTCTATCAGGTATCTTATTTCCTCTGTATGACAGCGTTCTTAATTTTCAAAGGCTTCATAAAAAAGATTGAACAGAAAATAAGAAAAATCACAACAAAACCATCAGCATGTCTGAAAAGCTATTGATTATGACCACTTTAAAACATTACAAGAAAGCCTGACCTCTTGGAAGTAAAATACTTTAAAAATAGAAAAGTTCATCATGAGTGAGTTTTATGGTGTTTGAACACCTGATAAACCAGTAGATTCGGTTCAGTTTGGGACCAAAATCACAACATTTGCTACATTTTCAACTGGTGCAGTTTGCTTTCACACTGGACTGTGTCAGATGAATCAAACTAATTAAAAAACCTGTTCACCTCCTTGCCTGTGGTGGCGCTGCACCAGGAACAATTGAAGGAAACAACACGAAAACCATCGAAGAAGACCAGCACAACTTCCTGCTTCACAAAATCTAAAAAACGGAGTTTCATCAGATTTTAGCGGTTATAGGATTTCTCTTTTGTCTGGTGAAAAACGATGAGCCATTTCTCCCTGTAGCGCTAGAAACTGGATTTATTTTGGTTGTATTTACCCACAATGCTCTGGTATGTGGTTCATATCCTGCTTTTGGAGCAGTACCCAGTCGGATTGCGTTCACATTCAAACCGCACCATCGTTCACTTCAACAGAACCGATAATTTGGTTTTCGGGCAGACCAGAATTTTCTTTTCTGGTCCGGATCAGAGTCCGATTGCGCATTCACACCTCCACAAATGAATCTGATTTTCTGGACAAACAAACTAGTTAAAGTGAACAGATTAAAGCAATCAGTTGCAAAAATGGGTCTGTTCAGTTAACATTACCAGGAAGTAACTATGTAATACGTTTAGGTTAATAATACAAACCATTAGATAATGCAGGTTGATTACAGTGTGTTTTTCTGTCAAAGGTACAAGAAGAAAACTAAAAATGAATGGATGAGAAAAGATATGGTAGTGATTGTCAGATTGACGCCTTTAAAAACAAGCAGGGACTCATTTTAAATCCCATACTGGGGTTCAAAGTCAAATATAGAGGATTTTCCCAATAAAACACTCTTGAAACTTGCAGTTGCTTGACATTTTTTAAAGTAGTTTAATAAAAACTGAGTACTGAATGCTGATTCACCATTACAAGCAAAGACAAAATATTATATCTGAATCTTCACGTCTGTACCTCTTAAACTCCAGAATCCATTGAAGCATTATATAAACAGAAGCTACTAAAAGGCGGCTACATGACTGAATGTGACCACTGGCTCTCTGTGTGTCCATTACTTAAATTTACCTGCGCCTCAAGGTGAACTGCAGAAAGTGAGGTGACATTTGGGGAAAGCACTCAAAACTAAAAGCAGCATCCTGGATCTCCAGGGTACATAAAAACCTTCGGTTTATGAATATGCATTATATGTTTTTCTTTTATCTTGACAAAAATGCTGATTAAAAACTACAATGCAAATTTCCACAGCTACAGAACTGGGTAAAAATAATTATTTTCCCCTCATTTGTTTATATTTTGCACCCAATAAGACAGGATTTCATCTTAATATTATTTTTTTTTAATTGCTTGTATTGGCTTTCTAAATATCCAGAACCTGGCTACTTTCAGATAAATCTTATCCACACCACTCGGACCTTCAACACTAGACTTAAAAACTTTTATTTTGCTTAAAGCCTCTGGATCGTCTTGAACTTTTTCTGCTAAGGACTCCTTAGCAGAAAAAGGAAAAGTTCCTGCACTTTTCTCCCATTTTCTTACCATTCTTACCTTTTTGTACTCTCTTTGCTTTTCTTTCACATTAAAAGTCCTGCCAGCCCGAGGCCTTTTGAATTACTTTGCTCTTCTCTGTACAGAACCAATGGGAATGCCCTTACTGCCATCAGTGATCAGTTCTCTCTCTGGGGTTTTCATTTGCATTTCATTATCTGTCTCCTTTCTGTCTTCTTAACCCAACTTGTCACAGTAGATGGTGATCATATTGACCCTGGATGTATCGAAACCACCACACTGAATGGTTTTGATCCAGGTTGGATCATGAAGCATGGGGTGGGATACGTTATAAAATAAAGTGATCTGAATTAAATGGGAAAAAGATATGAACGTATACGTGACGTTCTTTTCTTGTATTTCAACATCTGTCCTTCTTAGATTAAGACTGCAGAGCATTGATTGACAGGTATTTGTGTTTCAGCCTTTTAAAATCTCACTTCCTTTTTGTTTCAGGCAAGTTTTTCTCTCCATCATTTGTTTGTTTTGAGGATTTAACACATGCAATTGAATGTTACTGCACTGGTTGCTACACTATTGTTCAGTGCTTTATTTTTATTGTTAATTTAATAAATATCATGAATTTTGTCATGTCTGTGGAGCCAGTTTATGGCAGTGTAAAATATATTTAAGTGTTGTATCTAAACATAATAAATAAGTTTAATTTAGTTAATTTGGTAGATGCAACAAGGACATAGTAGGTTCTGATTTCTTTAGTTATACCTATTACACATAGATTAGTTTGATAGATATAAATTGTGTGCCAACATGGTGGTTCCCAAAGAAGAGAGTCACTACTGGCAAACAACTGGAAGATGATAATCTCTTATCTACTGTGTCGGCTACAGTGTGATGTGACAAAATAGGGACACCTCATTAAATATTCAGTTCTTGATTACGAAATGTCTGGAAAGCTGATACGCTTCTTGTAGCCATCTGACAGTCTCTGACATCAGAAGAAAGAAAGTTCACCATTCTGCTCACTTTCAGTTGTGAGATTTTGGAGCACAGCGTCTCTATGGGGTTGAGATCTGGGATTTGACTCCTACAGGCTCTTACATTTATTCATTTTTAGCTTGAATTTGCTGGTTTGTTTTGGGCCACTGTCGTGTTGCAGGGTCCAGTTTCAGACCCCTGACTTCAGATTTTTCTCCAACATCCTCTAATATGTGGTAGAAATCATGATGAATCAGATGATGCAGCAGCAAAGCATCCACAAACTATGATACTTCCACCTTCATGCTTCACTGTTCGCATGACGGTCTTTTCCTGTAATGCTGTACATATAAGCCTGTCTCAATAAATCAACTACCGTAATCACATGATAAATTAAAACGAGCTTAATAATTTCTATATGCATGATTGTTTTTCTCATTTTTCTATCTTGTTCAACCAAAGACTGAATAACAAAAGTTTTAAATCTGATGCCTTGGTCTCCACAAGTTCTATTTCTTTGAGGACAATTGTTTACAAAGACGTCAGTATCCATTTTAGTTGTTGTTTCGGTTGTTTTGTTAATTTATTTTTGATATTTAAAATATCTTACAGTTCCAGCGTTAAATGGACCTGGAAATTAAAGTTTATTAGAAATTAAAGTTTATTGATCTTTGAGAGAGTGGACTTATGTTATATTACTAGAAAATGTTCTCAAAACAAGAATATTATCATTTATCACAATAACTTCTGGGACGTTTTGCTTTCATGACAGGACAAGCTGCATGGTTTAATTAATAATTCAACATAAAACTAATTTATCTATTCCAGGATTATCAGTAGCAAATTTCTGACTGTCCATAATGGGAGCAAAGATCTTTTCTTTGCACATCGCCAATGATTTTTTTTTTTATTGTACAGGCATCTATTTTCATATCAAAAAACAGAAGAATCCTTATGTGTAACTTTAAAAGTCATTTAAATGTAAGGTTGTCCTAATTAACTTTATAAATGTTTTTTTTTTTTTACATTTTCTAGAAGTTTTAAACAATTCCGTTTTATTTATGTTTCTTGAATTAGTCAATAAGGTTAAAAAAATCCATATTTCCAAATATTTTAGAAAATTACATGCACAGGTTTACCTCTGTTATCTCTATCACTTGATCTTATGGAAAAAAAAACTTTTGTAAATTAATTGGCAATAATCTCTTTCAAGCTTTTAGCATAACTAATAGCATTTTAAATTAACCAAGTCCCTCATGGTATGGTAATCTTCATTTCTTGGACTGGCACTTAATGTAATCGACTCTGAAGAAATATAATGCCAAAGCAACCAAAGTCCAAGAAAAACTTTAAAATCCCCATTAAAACACTAAAAGCCTGTTAGGATTGAAGCAAAGTTTAAAGAAATGATGGGATGGTTTAAAACTTTTGCACAGTAATGCACCTCACACTTAGGTGCAGCTGCAATGAACTTCACTCCGTAACAACGCAAAGCGCATAAAAGCCGGCATGAAATCATTATTAAGCCATGAAATGAATAAAAAGCCCACCTGGTTGGTGTCAGCACCATTTCAGCTGGAGCAGGACGGCCTGACTGCTCGGTACAAGTATGTTCCGTCAGCTCCTCTCTGCGTGCTGCAGTGCGTCTGTCCGGTCAGGGGGGGAAGCTGCTGGATGCTCTGCGCAGGTAGATACAAGCTGGAGCTGCAGCCGTTCACCGACAGGCTCGGAGGCTCGGGGAGAAAGGAGGGAGATGGAGAAAGTGACGCCACAAATGAAACCGGGAGCTGCCCACTCCCTCCCCATGCAGCAGCATGGGGAGGGAGGACGGCCAGGAGGGGGTGTGGGCGCTGGGAGGAAGGGCATCCACAGAAACTGATGCAGAAGAGTGAAATGTTCAGGAAGTTATCCAAGGATGTATGTCAGATTAGAGAACGGATGAACCAGAACCATGACAAGTCGAATCAGCATCGACTGCTGCTGCTTCTGCAGGTGAACTGATAATGCAGTCGCCTGCACAGAACACAGAGGAGTCTGTTCACAGATAAAACACAAAAATATGGCAAATTAGACAAAAAACAAACTATTCAATAAAAAGCATAAAGACCTACAGTTTAAAAAATATTTCAGATTTGTTGAAGTCTATGTTGCTACTTTAATAAATCCCAATAAACAAAATGTACTAAGACACTTTTCTCCACCAGAGGTAGAGTATCCAGATATTGTACTCAAGTAAGAGTAGAACTACTTCAACATATTTTTACTCAAGTAAACGTAAAAAGTTTAAGAAATTACTCAAGTAAGAGTAAAAAAGTATTTGGTAAATAGGCTACTCAAGTGCAGAGTCTGAGTAGCCTACATTATTGATATTACATTACATCAATAATGTAATATTTAAAAATTACATAAAAAATGGATCAAAGTATAAAGTTAGGTTGACATTTTGGGTACATTTAAATGAAAACAATTCATACATAATTACAAAATCAGGCAAAAATACGATGGCATATTGTAGATAGAGAATAAAGGAGGGTTACATTTTTGCCAAAAAGCTCTGAAATTTTGAGAATATCCTCAGAAATTTTCCATCTAATTCTGTGCTTTGTTCTCTGAGTGACATCATGCTTTATTATTTATTTTACATTATAATTATAATTCCTAATTTCACAGTGTTACAGTTTATTTTTTTTACATGTTCGACCAAGATGTTGTTTTTGTCAGTTCAGCTGCTTTATTGGCTGTTATACTACTAACTGAACAAATTAAGGTGTTGTTTTTATATGTTTGACCAAGCTTGTAAAGCTTTTGGTGTGTTTAAGTGTGCTGAACTAGTGCAAAGTTATCAAATACATTTGTAATTCAGTATATGTCTGTGTTTATAAAAAAGACTAGTTTTAAATCGATTCAGCGCTGATATCGGTATCAGCCGATACTAAACCTCAGGTATCGGTATCGGAAATGAAAAAAGTGGATCTGTTCATCCCTATTACTTTTACTTTGCACTCTTGTCTGATGAACAGCACAAAATAAATGAATATCAAAAGCACAAAGAGCATTTCTAAATGTCTTGTGAATATCTGAGTCTCTTTAAAAGTTGTTATAAATCTCATTAGATCAGAGATGACAGATCCTTTCTGCCTACCAGATTGGACAAATGGAAAGCCAAGGGTTATAAAGTCGTGAGAGGACATTCTTCATGACATATGAAATGAGACAAGTATAATGGCAAGTGAAATTGAAAGAAAGGTCAAAGAGGTCAGCAGTGTCCGATTTAATGTATATAACTGTCTACCATAGCTTATGTGGTACTGAAAGAAGGTTTATGGATATTATTGTGTGCCTAACAAAAGTGTTAATCCTCCTTGTAGTTGTCCACATTTTGTCACTCTACAACCCCAACAGTACATCTTGTTGGGACTTTATGTTGATAAACCAATACAATGTTGTGAATCATTGATTAAGATGATATAAAGTGATAGAAGGTTTTTATAATTTCTTTTACAGAAGAAAATCTGAAAAGCGTGACGTCCATTTGTAACAGGGGCTCATTTTAACAATGTTACAGGTGTGAAGTTTGTCAAACCGTGTTTATTTATTCTTCAGATTCATTTTTGTTTTTTCTCCTGATATTAAGGAACGTTGCTGCTCTTGACCGTTGGTGGTTACCGTAGCAACTGGTAACTGACAGCTCCTCCCCCCTTTTCTGTTGCCTAGGTAACTGTGGTATGTTTTAGGATCAGCTGCTCTATGTTGTTTGAACATACTGTATATATTTAGACAAATTCATTCATATACATGGTTTTGTATGTAATTTTGCCATGTTTCGTGTACATATCGTGTGTTTTAGCTGTGTTTAATTTGATCTATTAACTGCTGTTAGCTGTTCATTCACCTCTTTTGCTTTTTTAAGATAGCACAAACAGTTTTACTTTGGAAATTGCATTTCCCTCTGTTATTTCTATCACAGTTCTTTGTAAGGACAAAGAACGTTTGGCAATAATCTTTTCTAGTTTTAAGCATAACAAGTAGCATTTTTAAATTAACCAAGTCTCTAAGATTCAAGATATTTGACTGAATCAATGGTTTGCTTTCATTCACTTTATATAAAAGTCACATAGCTTTATTTTGTGTCACAAACAGAGGGTTAGTGTTGGTTTTAGATGTGTTGCACCGTTCAGCGTACTGGAGCAGGCAAAGCAAAGACCACAAGAAACAAGAACAAACCCCAACAAGATGTTTATAGAACCACAAAACAGAAAATCAAAAATAACACAACCTCTATGAACCCTGTTTCTCTGTGTAGAGTGTATTTGTTAAGGCTAAACATTTAGCTTTTTACTTGAATGAATTACATTCAGATTTGTGCAGTCACCCTGTATGTTTTTGTTGCCTAGTAAGAAAAATAAGATGGGGAAAGTGCGTAGTCTGTGAATGGTGCTTTGTGGTGGCCATCCTGTGATTCAGCAGCATCTCTTGGCTCTGCACACCTGAGGAATCTGACACCCAGGTGACAGTCTGGGAAGGAAATGTCAGTGCTCAAAGAGCAGCCAGAGATCAGAGGTCCTGCTGTCACAGTGACCTAGATTGACTCCTCAGGCAGCAGAATAGCATCATTTATACAAGGAATTTCTCCCTCACAGGACACAAAGAAAAACTTTCTGTTTAAAACTTGTGTGAACTAACAAATCAGGTTGTAAGGATGACATAAAAGAGTAAAGAAATCTGTGTTTAAATTATATTTTTTTGTAACAATCTTCTGGTTATTCCTGAAATCCTCCATTGTGACTTCAAGAAGATGAACACACTGATGTACTTTCAGGTACTTTACTGGATAATGAAGAGGTGAAAGTTGTCCTGGTTCTGCTTTTAATCAAAGATTTCAGACTCCAGAGCCACAGTGGCTCTTTAAACTTTAGCTACAAAAATAACTAGCTTATGTTTTAAACATAGATACACTAACAAAAGCATGTTTTAGTAGTTTTTCATGGAATAATTGCATTAAACTTCTACAACAGAATGACATTAAAATTTATATATTCTTTAGATCTAGTTTTCTTGTCAAAATGTGGAAACTATGTGACTTTTCTAGTTATATCAGTAATATACATAAAATTGTGGTTATTTGAAAATTACAACACATTTTGACAGTAAACATTTGTCAAAAATGAAAGCGGTTTTCTGTAAACTTCATTTAATATTTGTGGATCTAAATGAGTTTTATTTAGATGGACTCAGAGCAAAAATTGGTGTTTGATTTGTTGCCAGACCTTTGACCTATTGCTAAACCTTCTCAACTATAGGTGTAGTTGAAAAGGTTTGAGGTTTTGTTGGCTTTTTTAATTCTGAGGCCATAGTTCTCCTAGCTACTCTCGCAATCAATGAAGTGGTGTACTTACGATTAATTGTCCATTAATGGTTTATTAGACTAAAATTAGTTCCAGTTGATTAATTACAATTCTTTGGTCCTTTGGACCTTTTCTTACTGTTGTGGTTCCAAATTGTTGTAGTTTGGCCGCCGTCCAGCAGAGGGCGCCGCTGGTCATCCCAGATCTGATAATAGACATTTTCTTTTTCTATTTTTAAATTTAAAAATAAATGTGATCTGGGCTTCATGAAATACTTATTTCTTATATGTATACGTATATTATTTCTTTATACGTTTTATTATTAATTATTTGAGGTGTGTGATGTAAAAGGTAAAATGATTAAAAATGTTTTTTTACTCAAAAGTTTTTATTGTTGTTTATTGAGACTATATTCAATAAATTATATTATTAAAAACTTCCTTAATTTCACTAATTCAATTTACACCCAGAAATATGTTTTCATCCTTTATTTCAGTAAATTATGATTATTTTCCGTTTACTGCCAATGTAAACACAACATTTACAGTTAGAATATTATATCAGACCGATAAAAATATTACAGAAATCTGGCTCAATCATGAGTAAGTTTATTACGTACTTAAATGTTATTTTCAAAAGCAACTGCCAAGCACAACATTGGTCTGGAAAACTGAAGCTATCAGAAGAAATTAAAGATCTAAAGAAGTTTGCTTTATCATTTTAACCACAATAAATTACAGTCACATACAAATATGTGCTTGCAGCTGACTAAATTTGCCCAAACACAGTTAAACATGCAGGCAGACGATGGCTCAGAGCTGCATGAGGGCTAAAGTTACATTTTCCAGCAGCTTTTAAACATCCAGCCTATAATCAGACTCTGTCATTACACTGAAGCTGCAGCTTAGATCATGTGCCGAGTCCAGAGCAGCACATTAATTCAGTTAGAAACTGTCTTCAGATGTTCTGGAAGTCCTGGGTTTTTTAAATCCGTGTTTTAAACGCGCAGTGTCCACCACTTCATCGGTTTACTTTTGACGTAATCTCACGCTCAATAAGCAGTTTCTGCTTGTAAATTCAGCTGTTCTACATGCAATCGTCGCTGCCAGGTGGGACTCATTAATGCTTGCGGTCGAGAAGCAAATATGACTCAGCTAAACAGCAGCAGAGCCTCCAGTTTACTCTTTATGCATCTTTGATTCTGCTTGAGTCATGGAAGCGGTTTCCTTTAACTGGATCACCAGAACTGCTGTCAAGTCACCACAAGACAAAAATTATAAGATGGACAACTTGAGGCTAAAATCAGCACTTTCTGAGAGCAAATGGAAAAAAAGAATAAATAAGATAAATGAAGTAATGCATCAGTTCCACTTCACCACTACACCTCACCTAGCTGCAGACTCAAAGCCATACAATGACAGTAGGCCTCAGACTCATTTTTCCTCCCATAAAATTGAAAACCTCAAAGAAAAAAAAAAAAAAAAAAAACATGTTTCCGCTGACTGGCAGCTTTTATTCCCTCCTGGATGTGGAGGCAAACCGGTTCAGCAAGGGCGAGTCTGGGAAAATCTGCAGCACTCATCCCACCACCGGCCAAACCGACGACTCACCACGCTTTCTGCATCGCACTGACCAGAAATTATGGTATAGGGATCCACTGTGAAATCTCCGCGCAAATGTACGATCTCCAACACGTCAGCTCCTTCTGTCGATGAATGAAGCTTTAGTTAGTTGCTTCACCAGCTGAGGAGCTGGCATGGAAGCTGCTTGGTTTCACGGTAAATCAATACAATGTGGTTGACCAGATGGAAAAAGAAACCTTCACATGAAGCAAGCTCCTTTTATACAAACCTGTAGATCACATTAAAGTCACTGGTTATTTTATCCATACATATAAAGCTGGATATTTATGGGTAAAAGTGAAAATGTTGGCTTATTTATGACCATGTGGCCAAAATGTTTTAATTCCAGAAGTTTGAATGGATGAGAGCTTTATTAAAAACAGCAACGAGAAAATAAAGAAGCAATTCTTCCTGCAAATTTTGATTATAACTCTTGTTTGTGCCATTATGTTATTTCCAAAGAGAATTAAGATTTCCAAGTTATAGTTTGAATTTCCCATAAAATCATCTGTCTAAAGTATTAACAGCCCTTTCCAACTTTTATTACGTTACAACCACAAACCTCTACATATTTACTTCAAATTCTACGTAATAGACCGAGAAAAACTAATACAAATTGTGAAGTGAAATATAAATGACAAAAATGGCAAATCAATTCTGAAAGGTCAGACATATTTGGTCCCTTTTACTAATTAGATTCCTGTTATATCAGCTACTGTCACACAGAAAAACATGTCTAAGAATGAACAATAAGTGTGATTCTAAACAAACACATTAAACAGCATAAACACAATAACACATGGTGATGGCAGCATCATGGAGTGGGGGTGAAGGTCAGAGGTTATAGGTTGAAGGTTGGAGCTAAATACAAGACAATCAGGGAAGAAAACTTGTTTACGAATGCGATAGTTGAGACGACATTTCAAAAACACGAAATCTTAATAAGCATTTTTGGTCTAGTTTCTAGTGCAAATATCTTAGTATACTAAAAATAAAACAAAACTACCTTACAAGTAGTTTAAGTAGAAATAACTATCTGAAACGTTATCTCTAACGTTTCAGATAGAAATAAAATCTTGCTTTAAGTCAATAAGTCATTAATATTGATTTTAAAAAGTACTAGATCCACTGCCAGATTATGTCATTTACAATACATTTTTACCTTGTTATAAATGAAATTATCTGCTTGTGAACTAAAACTTTTTCATCAATAATAAGGAATTACTTACTTAAAATAAGCTCCTGTATTGCTGAAAAGTTACTTGCAAGTTTCTTTTGTCTTACTTCTTGAAATAATCTCACCAAAAATACTTGGGAAGATTTTGCGTTTCTGCAGAGAAGGGTGGAAGCTCACCTTCTCCAAAATTATAATTTAAATTAAAAGTATTTTATGTGTTAAAATGGCTTAGACCTGAATTTAATAGTGAATTTCTGGGAAGACTTGACAATCTGACTGAACTCATTTAATTTTGAAAATAAGAATTGGACAGAAGGTGGGTCTAAAAATGATTAATTCAAGTGGAAAAATATAAAAAATAAATAAATTCTGATAGTTTGTAAGTAGATATTACTTTGTTTTGGCTTATTAGAAAATATCTCAATGAAAAATATTAAACGTTTTGGTTATTATGTGACAAATTGTGACGTTTTTTGTAGAGGAGGAATGTATTGGCTCTTAATAAAATATAAAAATACAAAATACAAAAAATGTATCATTGTTTTAAAATATTAAAAGTGAAAAATAAATGCTAGTTTTACACAAATAGTGCAAGCAATATTTTTGTGATCTAACGTTTTGGTCTTTAGGTTACAAACTGTTTTTGTTTTGGTTTTTTTATGTTTTATTAAAAAGGTATATACTTAGATTTTTTCTATTTGTTTACTTTAACACCAAATAATCAAAATAATAATAAAATAATAATAACAATAATAATAATAATAATAATAATGATTTTTGTGGCTCTAAACTAAATTTGTCTATGAAAGGCAACAAATGGCTCTCAGGGTTTTAAAATGTTTAAAAATTACCAGGTTTAGGGGTGTGAATACTTTTTCAGGACATTTTAAATTTTATTGGTAAATTGGAAGATTTTTCCACCAACTTCAAAAATGAACATGTTTGCAGCCATATTGGATTTTCTAGGTGGCTCCAGAAGAAATGGCGCCTTCTTCCTCGTTGCACCATATAGTAATTTCAGAAAATTACTTCAGCTCGTTTTGCTTTTACCTGCATTTGGTCAAAACATTTAAAATAGGAAGCATACTAGAGGCAAAAAAAGTAAAGCAGTTTTGACAAGCATCTGTGATTATTTTGAGTAAATAAAAAAGAACAATAATTATCCTGTAATAAATGCTACTCAAGGTGTTTTTCCCTCTTGTAGCCTGATTTAGTTTCTAAACTATTTTAGTTAAGCTAATTTTCCACAGCTGGTAATAAATTTGTAGATTAAGTCATTCTTGCGAAGGTTTAACGTGTCTCAGGTGCTGCCAGAGAGAAAGAGTCATATGAGGTGAGTGAGGACTTTGTTGAAACTATCCAGGCTGTGTAGTCTTCTCATCCAGACCGTTTCCACGTCTCCCTCAGTTTTCCCAGACATTTTGGAAAGACAGACTCATTTGT
Source organism: Alfaro cultratus (assembly GCA_903066825.1). Lineage (NCBI taxonomy): Eukaryota > Metazoa > Chordata > Actinopteri > Cyprinodontiformes > Poeciliidae > Alfaro > Alfaro cultratus. The sequence goes on along the minus strand of CAEFZX010020807.1, from coordinate 658 downwards.
CTGACAGCTTTAGGTTTTAGAGAGCTGTGTGCGGGTCTGTCTGGGCATTGGTTTAAAAAAAAAAAAGAAGAAAAAATAAGCCCATTTTCTGCCTTATGACTGATCCAGAACAGGCGGCACCCGTTTCCGTTCTTGAAGCTGCCAATAGTACTAATAACCTCGTTTTTCAGACAGACTGAATGAAGCCTGAAATAAAGTTATTACTGTTCTGTTAGTCCTGGCTATAAGATAATGCTACTCCTCACTGCCATCTGCTATTTGGAGGACCAAAACTGACATAATAAAAAATAAAAGCAGAAATATTTTGGTCCTTCATACTGCTAGAAGATACACAATGACACAATTTAAAAACTACACACAGAATATGGTTGGTCAAAGCGATCCACTTCTCAGCATCATATATTTTCCATCCATCCATCCATTTTCTTCCGCTTTATCCGGGGTCGGGTCGCGGGGGTAGCAGTTTAAGAAGGGAGGCCCAGACTTCCCTCTCCCCAGCCACTTCTTCCAGCTCTTCCAGGGGAATCCCAAGGTGTTCCCAGGCCAGCCAAGAGACATAGACCCTCCAGAGTGTCTTAGGCCGGGGCCTCCTCCCGGTGGGACATGAACACCTCACTAGGGAGGCGTCCAGGAGGCATCCTGACCAGATGCCCGAGCC
>CAEFZX010020803.1:0-21917 GCA_903066825.1 Alfaro cultratus | reverse complement strand
TATATATATATATATATAGATGATGTTAACACCCTCTACCACATAGGTTTGATCTACCTATGTGACCTTCCCTCCCTTCCAGGCCATTATTGTAAACATTTGCTCTTAATAACTCGTCTGGTGAAATAAAGTTTAAATATAGAGAAATAATAATAAAAAAACATCCTTGAACATTTCATTAATCACAGTTAAGTGACTTAAGAGGGATCCAAACACCTGCACCTTTAAAAGGATCAGGGACTGGACAGAAACCTTAGTAGTCAAAATCCAAGGAAATATTTGAAAAATCTTCAGATTCTGGCTGAAGTTCGACCATTCTTCTTATCAAAAAGTGGTTAAAAAAAGAAAAAGATTTGACTTTAAAATCTTGCATTGCTTCCCCTAGAGCTTAGAAGGCTTGTTATGTTTGACAATCTCACTGGTCACAGCTACGTGACAAAACTATGACAATGGAACTTCTTATAAAAATTGTCAGACACTAGGAAGGTAGTTTTTAAAACTTCATTGAATGCCCAATGACAAATTTAATAGTCCCTTAGAAACTGAAAATAAATAATAAATATTAGTTATGACCACTTTTAAAGGTTATAAGCAGAGTCTGGCTCCTTGATCTATCTACGTCGACAGATAAATCCACACATAATTACTTTCAGCGTGATATATGTGTAATTACGTCAAAAACTGAGCATGGATCACATTGTTCTATCAAAGCCACCTCGGCATGGCCTGATTATTCATTTGAGTTGCATATCTTGCAGTCAGTCAGCTTCAATGTTTTTCATGAGATAAAACAAAGCAGCCGCGCCACATTGTATACGGACGTTTCATCATATCAGCATAACAACTGTTCCTTCTGATGCCACAAGCCACAGTATAGAAAATTCACAGCTGCCTATGTTTAAGACTCTATTAATTCCAGCCATGACTGCTGACAGATGAAACAGCTGGCAATAAACTATCTTGACAGTCTTGTGTGTTGCATTAAAAAAAAAAGGACCGTTATAGTTCGGCGGCCTGAATTTTGGTTACTCTGTCATCACTTGTGTTGCTTTTCTAGAACTCTGCCAGCGACATCACATCAAAAGAGCAAAGGCAGAGAGGATATTTCATCTTCAAAATGTTCACTTAGGACTGTTTCTCAGAACTGCTCAAGGACTAACAGGTAGGCTTTTTGTAGGGGTTTCCTGCATTCTCTGTACTTCCACCGACATGAAAAATTAAATAAATGGAGCCTGCATGAAACAGCTAAGACTCACAGTATGCTTGGTTTCCTGCAGGGATACCTGGTTTGCTTAAATGCAATAAATCATTCTGTTAAATATGCTTCTTATTCAGACTCAAACAATCCTCTCTCATCAGTTCCTGAAGAGTTTATTAAACGCTTAAGCTAAAAGTGTATAAAGTCCAGCTTTGAAGCTGTCTCCCCTTCCTGCCTGTGGATCCAGCACCTCTTGGGGGGCAGTAGAGACATCAACGCTTCTTCCATGTCTTTCCTGCATGTGAGGAGCAAGGTCAGAGCATGGCTTGAACTTGGCTTACCACTTTATGCGTCTTAGCTTCTCCTGTTTGCTTTAGGCCCAGATTATCACCATTGACAAGCTACTGGTACAGGATCATATGTAACCCTAGCAGACAAAACAGCTACTTAAATGGTTTCCACCCAAAATAATTCATTGCAAAAAAGTTTGAAGCTATTTGAAGAATTTTTACTTTAAACATTTTAAAGTAAAGTGAATTTTTATTTGAACCCTCCTTTTTTTACACAGCATGCTATCTGGTTGTTATAAATTGGTCCTTTGGGAAGCAATTCCTGCACCATTTATTGGGTTGTTTCTACCGAGGCGTTCAGCTAGACAATCCCTCAAGGATTCACTTGTGTGTGATACGAAGCTTTGGGTGTTCTTGCAGAAATCCTTTTGATGCATGTCCCCTATGTGGTCTGAGTTTGTTTCGATTGAGTAGCAGCATCATAAACACAACAAACGCTCTCTGGGTTTGATGCACTCTATAAACAAGTTGCACGCAGCTTGATTGTAATGATGATTTGGCACAGAATGGAAGGATCAGGCAGAGTGGGGCTGGAAGTGGCCTAGAACAATATGGTTGTATTAAGTTGCTGTGCAAACACATATAATCTCAGCTTCTTAGCCAAAGTGGCTTGATCACTGATGCTTTGGAGGAATCCCTTGGCCAATTAGTATAACACATGGGGTACCCTTCTTATATTTCATTTTATTTTGCATAAAAATATATAGTGCCTTGACTGAAAAGCTTGAAAAGAGACTCCAAAAAAACTGGAGACTGCTGTGCAACTATTAATATTTTAGCAGTTTGACAATTGCCAGTCTCATCAATACATTTAGCCACAACCAGCCCTTTAAAGATATTCATGATCTTGATGTGGCCTTAGATGAAAATAAGATAACATCCCTGGTCTAGACCACAATCAAATTGCAAAACTGTTGTAGAACTCGAAAATTGATATTCACAGACATTCCTCCCACTCTGACAAATTTTGAAAAATTTTGAAAAGCGTGTAGAGACACACTCTAAAAGACTTTGACTGTATCTGTGGCAAGAGGTGGTCCTATTGACGCGTAGGGGAAGTGACTATATATGCTTCACTTTATACATAAAATAACCTGAAGCCAATGTCTCATTTTCCATTGGCTTTATAATCAAGCACTACTTTGTACTGCTCTATCCTAAACAATACTAGTGACTTATACTGAAGCTTTTTAGTTGTAAGATAATACTTTTTTTTTAAAAAACTTCACAGAATATGAAAACTTTTACAAGGTACAGTCAAAACAAGATTTTTAGTATACAACATAATTTATTTTTTCTGTTGAAACCTCAGGGATATTCAATGAAAAATAAATCAATAAGAATTTTTTTTACATGGAAGAAGACAAGCTGTGTTTGGATAATCAGCATCCTATGCATTTTGATGTGTTTTCGGTAGGTTGACTGGGATTTGATTATTCATGGATCTGTTAAATCCAAACCCACATACTTCTTCCCTTTGAATAAGAAGGTCAAGAAATGACATTAAATAAAATTTACTGCTGTATATATTTTCGTTTTCCTCCTTAACAACTCTGCCAAGTTTGATTTCTCATGTTTGTCAGACAGGATAAAAAACAGCTGCAGGCAATAAACGAGTGGATTATCTGATCACCTTGCAAATATTTATCTTGAAGCCTCTGCACTTCTGCCAGGAAAGCTCGGAACATACCTTGATTAAAGAAGATGAAATCATCCACTTGTAAGAAAATAAAGAAACCCATTACAATTAAAAATCTCACTAACCCCAAGTCAAACACATTAATATTAACCTGAAGAATATACCTCAGTTTTTAAGCACACATTTACTTCTGGTCCACCCTATAATGTTTTCTTTCCTCTCCCAAGTTCAATGAAAATTGATCTGAACTCCACTGAGGTAACAGCTGCTAAATGTTTCTTACAGATTCTTTCCATAATAGATACCAAACTAAAGACCATCAAGCTGTTATTGTTTTATTTATTTCTCCAGAGGCCTGAGGAGGACTCCGCTAAGAGTCCCAGCGCGGCGAGGTCGAAGTCATCCAGCAGTGGCCTCCGTCTGGCATTTTACCCAGAGCACATCCTGTGGGAGTGGGAGCTGTGGAGCCGGCTGTGCGACCACATCAAACAATGGCTTTTTGTTGTAAACAAAGCCAGGGCAGCTTGCCGGGGGCCCTTTCTCTCTCTCTCTCTCTCTCTCTCTCTCTCCGTTTCCCCTTGCTTCTTATGGCCCCCTATCCGGCCTATAAGACGATAATTCTGGACTGACTATCAGACGGTGTGTGCCACACTGCGCCACAGAGTCTCTCTTCCGTTTGTATCTGTGCACAAAGACCGTGAACCTGGCAACGTAACAGGCAAAGTCAAATTCAGCAGCAGCAGCAGAAGCAAAATGAAAACTAAAGGTTTGCCTTGAGAGTAAACAATTTCACCTGAACAGTTGTTTCCCTGGCATTATGCATAATGTCCTTATGTTTGCTTAGCAGTGAATTTTAACTGCTTTTTGTTGCTTGTTTCCGGGGGTAAGAGTGCCAGTTGTGAATAAAGTATTTAATGTGCAGTTGTTTTCCTAAAACATATAATTTATTTGTTTGTGAGCTCAGTTTTTCTTTTAGTTATTTCTGGGTGTTGAAAACAACATTCCTAGTTTCCCTTAAAGCTGAATAAAACATTAGTCGCTGATAGATGTGACCAGGAAAAGCACACTGCAGTATTTACAGTGAAGTAGTGTTGGTGAAAGTAAAGATTTTAGCCTGAGTGACAACTTGCATATAGAAAGAATGAATTGGCTTGATCATTTCTCCTCTCGGGGTGATTATTTAAACTGTTTCATTATGTTCCTTTCTTTATTTCCTCTGAGCTTACATACTAATGTGATTGTTTGTTGTCGGAATGTCTTTTGATTAAATTTGGTTCTGTTTTGTTTTGAATACATTGGTTGGATTGCACTTAATAAACAAAATGAATAGAATAGAACCGATGTATTTAGAACTGAACACTTTTGATTCGGCAGTAGATTGCGGTAGAGGTAGGTGCTATTCCCTTCAGTACATATTCCTTAACAAGTGTTTGACTGACTGTTTTTCTTCTTTATTAACTTACTTTTTAAGTTTTTTCTCAAAAGCCAGGTACTCCAAATACATACTGATTTCAGCATACATGAATAGCACCAAAGGTCATACTAGAAACCATTTTTGTCCTTCCTTACCTGTTTTAAAGAGTGAGAAGTATCAGAACTGATTCAAGCACATCAAGTTGAGAAATAGTCCTTTTTTGTTTTTAGACACAAAATTGGTTCTTTGGAACTTGGAAACATTTGCTGCCTAACATCACTGAATAGCTTTCTGAAAAAAGTTAACATGTAAATCTAATTAACCACAGGCAAAGAAACAAAACAAAACAAAAAAAACCAAAGTCAAATTCATGTCAAAAAAGCACATGGACAAAATTGTTGGTAAGCCTCTGTTAATGACAGAGAAGCCCACTTTGGTCACTGAAATAACTTAAAGCTGACAAAAGTAATGACAAATTAAAAATTGCAGAAAATTATCTATTGAAAATCAAACATTGCTTTTAAAAGAAAAAGCAAACTACTGAAAGAGGCTGGGACAAAATTATAAAATCTGAATCTTAATATTTTTTGGTACAACCTTTTGAGATAATTACTACAACCAAATGATTTCTGTAACTGTCTATGAGACTTCAGCACCTTTCCACATGCATTTTGGTTTAACTGTTCCAGTTGTCTTGGGTTTGAAGGGTGTCTTATCCAGATGGAATATTTCAGCACCTTCCACAGATGTTTATAAGTATTTAGATCATGGACTATAGAAGGTCAGCTTAGAACAGTCTGTAGTTTTCCTCTTAGCCTTTCTGGGGTGTTTTTGTAGTGTGTTGTAAGACCTATAAGCTGTGACTAAGACCAAGCTTTTTGACACAAGGCAACACATTTCTCTCCAGAATGCCTTGATATTTCATTGAACCCTGCACAAATTTAAGACACCCTGTTCCAGATGCAGCAAATCAGCCCCAGAACATAACTGAGCCTCTGCCATGTTTCACAGAAGGAACTGTGCTCTTTTCTTGGTATGCTTCATTATTTGCATCTGTGAGCTGATGTGCATCGCCAAAAAGTTCCAGTTTTGTCTCATCAGTCCAAAGGAAATTCTTCCAGAAGCTTTATGGTTTATTATCCATTGTGGTGAATTCCAGTCACATTCTTTCATCCTTTGCTTTCCTGCTTGTTCATCTACCAGGAAGTCCACTTTGGCTCAAACAGTGACGTATAGCGCAGTCTGACACTGATTTACCTTGACCTTGAAGTTCACCTTTAATTTCTTTGGAGGTTGTTCTGGACTCTGGTTAGATTCGTATTACCTTTCTCTTCAATTTGTCATCGATTTTCCTCCTGGCTTGGATTATTATTTTTATCAAACCAAACCTGATTCATTATTTTATTTTGGAAAGTGATTCCGTTGAACCACATGTCAAAAGCAACATATGATTTTCATTGATTAATTAAAATTTTTATCTGTTTTTTTGTCAGTTTCAGAGGGTTACAAAAAAATTTTATGTGAGTGTAGACACACTATTGCACATTATAAAAAGTTGGAATATATTCATGACAATAATCTTTGAAATACATACGAATTAACATGTGACAACCATAAAGTTACGCAAGGTGGCAATGTGAAACTTGAAGTATCACATGTGATGCCATAATGAAAGCCATAAATCATATACTTAACATGTTACTATAGTGATGTATACATTACATTTTCCACATTTAAAACCAAGGTAAGAAAATGTCCCACATTTTCCACAAAGTAGGAAAATCTTGAACATTTTCCTACCTTGGTTTTAAATGTGGAAAACGTTTCACTTTTTTCACTCTATACATTTTGCTATATTTTTAACTGTGCTTTTTTAATTGCCATCAGATGTAGAAAACAGCATGTGAATTTTCCATTGGGTTATGGATCCTTATTAAAGTTGTGCATCAATGTAATCAACATCTTGATTGTAATGGTACATGGTATGTAATAAAAGCAATAGGGGGGCTTAACTGCTTTTTAAATCACTGGTTTCATGTGCCATTTTTTTTCTTATGTTATATTCTATACAAGGCATTTGAAAAAATGGAATAACTAAAAATATCCCGAACAGGTAAAAAAGTTTAAAATAAGAGCAGGCCAGAATCAGAAAAGAAATATATCTTTAGTTTAAGCTGAGGTTAGCCTTCTCTATCTCAAAAGCTACCTTTCACTTGCTCTGGAACAAAATTACTCATATCTGTGGCTGCATTTTTTGAAAAGGTCAAAATCAAGTCGTAATGCAGTTTTATTCTGAAATATGTTGATGCAGCATTTTGCTTTTGTAGGGCAGAATATGAGCTTCCTGCATGATAATGCAGTTAGCACAATGACTGGCCACAAATTACTCTTTATAGATACCCAAAGGAGCTGCAATACACAGTCAGATTACAGTGAGAACCCATTTCATGACCACGTATGATTCCTGGACACGACCAACACAACTGCTTTGTGTTAGAGTCATCACTACTTATTCATCTGCCAAGTGCTTAATCAAACCTTATAATGCATGTTTTTATAGCTGAGCTGGTGTTTATCCTAGAGATTATCACCACTTTATCCTTAGGGATCTTGGCTGCACTCGGCTGTTATAGACCAGTGATCGCGCTTTAGCTTTAATAATGAAATATTTTAAACAGTCCACTAATTGAAACAGCAATGCAAGGCACCAGCTGTGGTGACTGCCAAGCTATTATCACTGCTGATAGATTTGATAAAAAAGGGAAACAGGAGAGGAAGTGGGAGGCTCTTCTTTGTGTCCCAGGAGCATTAGAGCCATACATGCATACGTAAAAGTTTTACTCAAACTAATCTGTATTCTACCATGATTTTCAATGTATCCCATTGAGATTTTTTTTATAACACAAAAGTAGACAAAGTTGTGAAGTAGAAAATAAATAATGAATAATTTTCAACTTAGTTTACAAATACTAATAATTTGAAAAGAGTAAATTTTTATTCCAGAACAACTCATTTTGGGTTTAGGTCTGGATATTCTAACAGATGAATTTGATTTGATCCAAACAATGCCACTGCACTGTAGCTCTTGTTATTTGCTTAAAGTAATTTTTTTGGTGGAGAATAAACATCCAACGCAGTCCAAGTCTTTAGGAGCCACTAACACTGTGTCATATATATATATATATATATATATATATATATATATATATAGTGTGTGTGTGTGTGTGTGTGAAGAGGCTCCTTACTGCAGGCTTTTCAGATAATTATTTCTTTAATTGTAGTCTACCCTCATTGCCAATGGTCAGACACATGGCCTATGTAGAGCTAGTTGGTGGTTTTTAAATGAAGGGGAAATGGAACAACCTGCTTCACTGCCCCCGTTGATCCCTCGGGTCTCTGCTAGTTTTTCTTTTCTCTCTCTCATACCTAGTGTGTCAAGGGCATTCCCCCATTTCCAAGCTTCTGGAAACATGCAAAGGTCAATCACTCTAAAAGCTGGCGGAGGCTCGCAGCGGGGGAGCAGATTTACGTACTCTCCTAATCTTCCCTTCAACAGAGTGGCTAAAACGTGTGCTCTTAATAAATTCCCCAGCTGTAACCAGTAAAACTCTCCCCTTTGCAAAAAATGTACACTGTAATGTTCAAGCATCATTTGTTTTGTTCTGAACAAAGCTGAGGCTGGTATCCTGTTAACATTTGTTTCCTGCCTGCATTTCATATGAAGTGGAAATTATGATGGCGTGAATTCTAACCAAGTATGTGCATGCTAATCGTACCACTTTGAAATCCAGATGCTGGCAGCAGAGGAGAAAGAGGCTCCTATTGACTGTATTTGAATCTATTTGTGAGCACATGTTACATTGTCGACACTGAGAACTGAAGGTATGAAGTGTGTCAACGGGAAGTACACCAGAGGGCAGAGGCCATTGCCTTTACTGCTATTTGGAGCATGCAGTGTCTTTGAGGTTTGAAAAGTTTGAATTAGATTTGCTCCAGCACTTCCCCAGCTGGGCACTATGTAAATTGACAGCAAGGGACTGCGCTGAAAAAAAGTGCAAGCCTCTGCTACCAGCTCTACAAGAACGATTTTATGTCCTTTACACTAAACAGCTCGTCTACAAGTTGTGGTTTATAAGTCACTGAGCACCTTTCTCTTCTTCTGTGGCCTCAGTCACAAGAAATAATATGACCATATAAGAACATCCTGCTGATAAAATCTGTTCCTGCTTCTATTCTTCTTTTCCATCTAAGAGAATTAGCCCAGCATGAAAATATTTTTCAACATCCTTTTGTTCTTTAAGAGAAACAGGATGCCTAGGCTTTCCATTCATGGGCAGTTATTCAAAATAAAGAGAGGTTTCAACCCCATCTGGGGTTCGCATCTTAAAGGGGAGCATATTTCAGCTTTGAATAACAGAGTAACATCTTCCTGCTGCAGTCAGTTTTAAGGCAGAGAGCGGTCTGGTTCAGCCTGTAGAGCCTGAGCAACGCTTTACAGTGAGAAGCAACAATGCTCCGTCATGCCTGGTGCTATTTTTTTCCTTGAACTGCAGAAACATGCAAGTAGATGAGGCACCTCTGTGTAGCAGAGGAAGGAGGTGGGAGGGGGTAGGAAAGGAGGGAGTGATAAAAAGAAAAAAAAAAAAGGGAATCATTTATTATTCAAATGAAATGAGGTCCAGCAGATGGTGGGAGAGGGGCCATGGGCTTGCAGCAGAAAACCTCCTGCTCTCTACCTCTGTGGTTTCAATCAGGCCGTGACGAAATAAAAAGTTCAAAGGGAATCAGCGATCGTGACAAATCTCATTAACATATTTCCAATGAGCAATATTAGAGGTGGGGATGGGGGTTTGGAATGGAGGGATGAGGGGTAGTCAAAGGTCTCTGGTGTGCAGGAGCTAATCAATGTATCCTGTGGACATATGATACTACAAGCTTCATTTCAACTAAATACACCTATTACTGGATGCATACAAGATTCTTCCTGTGTCGGCTTTCAGTATCGTATGATTGTAAACAATCATTACATAAAATACTCCAATCATGAGCCATGAAGATAAAAGCAAGGGTATTTGTAGCCTGAGTGCACAAGACACAAAGACTTCAAGTCTTTTGAAAGTTTTGAATATACATAATTATCTAGGGCATGATTACTAAGACAAGTTTTTATCTTAAGAATTTTTGTTAGAATATCGTCTTGTAAGACCTTCTGTTTAAAAACTGAAGCTAAAGAAAATCAGTTTTCAAAGGTTCTTTCCTTTTGCATTCATTTAACAGGAAAATACAAACACCAGCCCCAAAATGCAATTGAGAATATGTGACTTCAAAAAAGTTTGTTGTTTTTTTCCAAAGAAGGCCTGAGAAAAATGTTGTGTTTTTTTTTTTAAGGCAATTGCTTCCAATGAATTGTATTTGGTAGTATTGATAAATACGGCAGAATAAAATCCACTCCACACCATTCAGATTTTTATTTGTTAAAAGCTTTGAAAATCATTTGTAATTTTACTTTCACTTCAGAACTATGCACCACTTTATTTTATAATTTCTGTAGTCTTTTTGGCACATTTGATTCTGCTTTTAATATTTTTCTTTTCTTATTATTATTGTATCGGTTCATCCCTACTTTACAGCACTTTGGGGAAACATTGTGTGTGCAAAATGTGCTTTGGTTTCGAATACAACATCTGATCTTAATCAAACATGTTAAATATGTTCAAACAATATGAATACATTTGCAGGCCGCTGTCACTTAAGACGAAAACTCACAAGTACTAGAAACTTTGTTTTCTTCCAAGAATCCCGGAGCAGCGCTTGTGTTTTTCTGTGGATTTTGTGTATTATCAAGCACTATTGTGTCAAGCCATTTGCCTCAGCTCCATACAACAAAGCCATGTGTGGGGTCAACCAACCAAGGCTAGACTTGTAAAAAGGCAGAAAACTCTTAAGCTGCACTTCAGACACATAGGACTCCAGCACCTGTCATGGGGAAAATAAGCATTATTAGCCTGCAACCATGTGCACTCGGTAAAAATGCAGGTAGCTTATGCTACATACAGTATATGAGAGGCCTTTGTGCCTTCTGTTTCAAACTGAGTACCACTCCATCCTAGATTTGCAATATTGGGCTGGGAGATGCCCCCCGCCCAGCACTCCCCCAGGCTCGACTGTATTTCAAAAAACTGAAATCCGAGTGAGTTATTCTGAAGTTCCCTGTGGTGCTGTTCTGTTGGACCGCAACAGCCCACAGATCTGGCAGCAGACGCCTCTTCTCTGTGAAAATACAGAGGAACATCTAGCATTAAAAAGCACAAGAGGAATTTGGTCAGAGAAGGAATGCAATAAAACGCATTTAAGAAAGGCCAAGTTTTACTTTACACAAAGGATCTAAGAGTGTCCCACAACTAAAATGAGGGATATAAGGGAACAAATAGATCACAATCACTTTTTTATGAGCTTGAAAAAAAGGAGTGGTCACATCCTGCAGTAGGGTTTTGGTTATCATATAACAAAAGAATGTTCTGTCTGTGGAGTAGAAAGACTTGTGCTGAATATAAAATCACAAGCTTTGCCAATCCTATTTTGCAACTGATTGTTAAAACAATTGTAAACTGGCAGTTTTGCAGTTTGTTAGCATATTAATTGATTTAGGAATATTAAAATGAGTACTTTCCTTTTAGAAAATCTATTGCTTTAAGAAGAGGGAAAATAATAATTGAGTTACTAGGATTACAGAATTTTCTTGTAAAAGAGATTTTTAATCTCAATGGAATTTTGCTGGTGAAATAAAGGTTAAAAATAAAACAAATGATAATTTAAACAGAAACATTTGGGGACTTGGCTTTGTTTTACTTCACTGCTTTCTCAGCACATATGAAAAATGGTTGGAATAAATTGGAGATTAATACTCCTACCAGTGGTGGGGAAAACCCATCTTTTGTTTTATTGCCAACAGTCGGGGGTTTGAATGTCTGATTTGATGACTAATGAGCAGAGATTTTCAAAGCAGAATTGAAGCCAAAGCTATAAAGTATTAAAATACGCTTTGACTTAGACAATGGATCAGTGGCGAAGGCTCTGGCTCTCTTAGAGTCACTTCATCCTGCCAGATAACTGGAGGCGTTACTGAGCCTTTTTGCAGCTCACCAGTGACATTCTTTTGGTATCAGTTTGAGGATTCCACTCATCAAACAGAAGCACTTTGCACATTGTAAATTCCTCTCATTTTAAATGCATCTCATGGCTTGGAAAATGAGGAGACCACCATGAGTTTGTAACAGGTTCTTCTGTTTTTTTCCTAACTCCTACCCAAACACTGCATCCACTCATTCCTCTACACTCTGAGACCAGAATAGAAGCAGCAAAGTGACATTGACAAGCCCAATGGGCCTGCAGGCTGACGTTAGCCCACCCTGGGATGAGGCTGCTGCAGGACCACCCCAGCAGTCCAACTGAAGCTCAGGGTGCCTGGACCAATTTACGACACCTACAAAGCAAATCTGCACTGTGAGCAAGAGGCTGAGTCATGTATGTGCTCCAATCCTGCTTACATTCATGACCACAGCTTTTTGTTTTCATTGTTTATTACGCCAAGACTGTTTTTGTTTCCTCTGGTCCTATGATTGTTATTCTTCTCTACTGCAATCACACTTCTATTGTCCTGCATACTTATTATTCTGTGCTTCTTTCTTTTGGCATTCAGAAGCTGTTTGTGATTCAAATATATTTGTTTCACAGGACTTTCTAAAGCAGCTTCCCACAACAGTGGGGGAAGTATTTACAGTTGAAACCAGATATTTAAAGACATCAATCCTTCTCCCCCCTTTACTATCTGACATTACATCAGACTAAACTTGTCATGTTTTAGGTCAGCAAGAATGAACCAAACTACAAAAATGATTTCTATTTTGTAGATATGGTTAAATTGAAAACATCTCTTAAAGAGATGCTTTTTAACTTTCTCCAAAGTCAAATGTTTACATTAAGATTACTTTGCATTTAAATTTGTGACAGTCTTGATTTTAATGTCATTATTTTGTATGCTTCTGATCATTTACAATGTTATGTGGAGGCATGTCTGTGGATGCATTAAGGCAACACCTCACATTGCTTCCTCAAACACTCGGCCTGGACCCCTCAAGTTTGATTCAATGTTGAGTACAATTTCCAGATGAAACTATGGACATCATGAGAATGTACAACCATTGTACCATTCGGAAAGGAATTGGGTCATGTGTCTCAGAGATGAACAACTTTTGGAAACAAACCCCAGAACAGCAGCAAAAGAATTTGTAAAGATGGTGGTTTAGCTGGCGTCATTATTCTCAGTAACACTGATTCTGTAGCAACATGGATTGAAGGGCCGCTCAGGGGGGAAGAATTCATTTTCCCAAAAGCTAAATAGGATCCTAGATCAGGCTTTGCAAATTTCCCCTGTGGTAAGGACTTCACATTTCAGAGATACATCTTCTTATCTGATGGGAATAAAATTTAAGGATTTGGCTATAATGATCATTGTTACATTTGGAGGAAAATGAGAAAGATTGTAAGTGTGACAGAACCATCCTAAATCTGATGAGTCAGAATGAAGCTGCATTGGTGTTTTGCAGTAGAAGGAACTGGGGATCTTTGGGAAACAAAGTTAAAACTTGGACACAAATGGGTCTTCCAAATGGACAAAAACTCTAGTCATATCACCAAATAAATTACAAAGTTGCTTATGCTCAACAAAGCCAATGTTTTAAAGTAGTCATCACATATTTCCGATCTCAGACAGAGAAAATGTGTGGGTAGATCTGAAAAGGTGAATGAAAGCAGTTCAATTTACTGGAGTAACATTCCAAACAAATAGTGTGTGATGATGTTTTAGGATGCCTGAAAGATTTGACTCAAAATCTACAGATTAAAAAGTACCAAGGAAATACATGTAAACTTGTGAATTTGAAGAAATTGGAAGAAAATCTAGCTGTCATCTAACTATCTCACTTACAGCAGGAAAAGATTAATCTGATTTAGTCTCAAGATTATTCACAATATGTATATGTTTGGTTTGAACTGGAAGTACTTGCACCACACTGTAAAAGAGCTTTGTAATGAAAATCTTAGTAAAGATTATAATGATAAAAGTATTTAAAAATATGTCACGGCATAAATATACAGTTTTAAATTGATATAGAAAGGGTGAGAAAATCTTCAGAATTTTGCGTGCAGAACTATTACTTTAAAAACAAACAGACAAGTAGCACAATGAGTGAATTGAGTTAAGCACAGTGCAAACACCTTTTGACCTTATTTGAGTAAATATTTAATCATATTGCATCTCTGATTCATCACAATTTTACTGATAAAGATTTTCTGACATGTCAAATCAAATGCAGTCTCATGACACTAAATGGTTTATTGATCTGGAGAGATTACCATCTGTAACAAAAGATAGTGTTTGTATTTCTGCCATTCAAAGGACTCGAGTTTGCCTTTCATAGATTGGTCAAACAGTGTCCACAGTGCCAATCAGAAATATACATACACTCATTACTGAACATGATGGTAATAAGGGGCTTTTAATTTGATTATTTAAGAAGTTCACCGTTTAAACAAATGTTTAACCAACACACGTTTGGGTGTTATGAACAAGATTCCGATATTTTTCTGCTTTGATATTTGATCACCATTTTCATCAGAAATGGTCGGGCTCATTTAAGTAGGATGGCATCCTGTTACAGACAGAGTTTTTAGAAATAAACCATAAAGTTCTATTTGGACTGAGATTAGGTCCTTTTCAAAAGTATATATTAGTCTGATTTCTTCTTTCCAAACTCAGATTTGATGGCTGTTTGGACTCATTTCCATTTGTTCAGGAACAATCCAAGAATTTCCATGGCTCAAGATACTAAAACACCAGTGTTGTCATCCACAGTGAAAACAGTTTTCCATGACAATTAGAGGGTGGCAACCAAGAAAGGAACACCTTCTCCCCCCACACACACCTTCAAACGTGGTTGAAATTTGCAGCTGTCGTGGGCAAGCCAAATGTGTTCTGGAGCAAAGTTTTATGATCAGACAAGAGCTGTTGCCCACAATGATTTGAAGAATGCTAGGAAGAGTCAAGGTGAGGCCTTGAAATTTGAGAACCAGATCCAAAGCATCATGCTTTGGTTTTGGAGGGATCATTTCAATCACTTTGTGTGGAATAATTAGTTTTTCAGCTTTACCTGAAATCAGTACAAGATTCATCAGTGTCTTGGGCATGATTGGCCTTTCTTCATTAATAGGCAAAGAGAGAAGGAGAGGACATGCAGTAAGTGATCCAGGGCTGGAGAATTGAACCCCGAACAATGTGTTGATGAGGACTGTACCCTCTGTATATGGTGCACTTGCTCTACATTTGAGCCATCTGGTGCCCTCACATTACCGTAATCTACTTTTGAATTGTTTGGAAAGTTTAAAACTAATCTCTTATTGCTGAGTTTTGTATTACATGAATAAACATGCATTTAAATATGCTGTCAGAAGGTGTGGTTGTCATAGACTTACATGCAGAGGAGAGGATGGTAATATTTTTGGAGGGATATTCATTGGAAACAAACCTAAATAACATAAGACAGTCACAAATAGCACTGGAGAATCAATGGAGGCAGCAACTCAAGAAAAATGGCACAAATTACAGACAAAGGACAAGTAAGAAACAGAAGGATCTGACAAAGAAGCAAAGAACTGACTGACGGTTACACTACAGGGAAGGTGAATGAGTGACATGAAAACCAGGTGGGACTAAGCAAGAGAATGCAGTGCAGTTGCAAAGAATCTTAACAGTGAAAGTAAAGGACACACAGAAACTAACACAGAGGAAACAAAGTGGACCAATAGCTCAAGAAAATGCTAAACCAAGACTCAATAACATAGCACAAGAAAGAATTAAGATAATCTTCATTGCATCCTTGTTATTCTATGCCAAAGAATGATCAACTGTCAATCTGACAGAAATTTGAATTTGTTCATGAATTTATTTTCAAGTATAATAGATATTCATTCACTTGCATTATATTTGCAATTCTGCATTCATACAAATTAGAAACACCATGCTGATGTAATAATCCAAAGTATTTCTCATGGATCAAACAAAACTAACCCCATCCTCAATATGATGGCATTTAAAGTTTATGAGTCATGTTTACAGTCATGTTCCACTTTGACTGTTTTTACAATTGGCCAAATATATCACAACCATTAAGATTTTAGAATAGCATAAAGCAATTCAAAATCAATGTTGTTTTTATTATGAACCCAGGTTTACCAAGCAAGCCTTCAAAGGTATCGACAGTAATCAGAAGTACCCCTTCACAAAAAGGAGTGAAATTGAGACCAGACCGTACTGTGGACGAGGCTTAATCCACAGCAGATTCTCTCCTCAGCGTGGCTCTCTCTCTTCTACATCTACTTGCTCTGGTAACAAGCCTCCACTGTGACTGGGGAATTCATGAGCAAGGCTGGGGTAGGGGGAACCCTTCCCTCCCTTCCTCTTCAAATAGAGGCATGCAGAGCCTCACTGGAAATGGTGGTGGTAGGGGAGCACGAAGACAGGCATTAGAGCTGCTTCTCTCTCTCTCTCTCTCTCCGCAGTCCTCAGCTTTTAACCAGTCTTTTCCGCCACTCGGTGTGCATGCAAGGGCAGCCAAAATAGATAATAAGGAATGTCAGAAACCGAAAATCACCTCTACCAAGACCAAACTGTTCCAGAGGACTAGCTTGCATTCCAAAGCAACAGTGAGTGATTTATTACGGCCCAGAAAAAAACAAGTCTCCCAAAAAGACATTTAGCTACACAGCTGGTTAATGCCAACTGGTTGTGACTTATGATGAGTAATGACATCCCCTTTGAGCCAGTGGCTTTGTTCTGTCATGTCTGGATGATGGATTGTTTTTTTCAAACTTCTTCTCGTGATGTGCCGATTATTCATTTCACAACAATTATCCTATGGTTTTTATATGAGAGCCAAGACTTTTCTTCCTCTGTCGGGTCAGTTGTGTTATCACGTTTCCACGCAGCTGAAGAAGCAGCAGTTGTCCACTTTTCACTGTACTCATCAACAGTAGATTCAGGGTCCATACAAACCTAATTAAGAATCAATTTGAGCCAGTGTCAGACAGTCTGGCGCCTAGAGAGGGGTAAATGCTTTTAATATGAACATTTTATCGTTGTCTCAAAGTCTTCCATTGTCTAACGGTCTGGCATGTGTAAAGTATATGTCATGGAGCCTCATGCCTGCATACTGAGGCAGTAGCATATCCGCAGATTTCAACACATGGCGTGCACATGAAAGAAAAGGTAACAAAAACTGCTACGTGAAGCAGTCCCACCCGAAAGGCATAAATCAAACAATACTGCAAAACAACGAAATGTTGTTGGGAGCCCATGGTAGGCATGCATGTGCTCTGCTTGTTCAGTTTCAGTTTAGTCCCAGGACAAATGCCAGCACATGAAATCCACTCTTAAAATATGTCAAACAAGTTTGAGTCCAGCTCAAAGCGTTGTGATTGCTGTGAAGGCTTTGGAAAAACTGACACCTTACCAGCTATTATCCATTCTTCCTCCTTCTTCACATCAATTTCAGCCTAAGTGAGATCTACAGACAGGCACATTGTTTGCTGCCTGCAGATCTCACTGCATATCTTCACATTTGTTCTTTACTGTTATTTGGTAGCATAATTTCATCAGTTTAAGGGAAATTGCATGTTAAATTCAAATGTAACATGGTGAAAAAGTGGTGGAAAATGCAGCAAGAAGAGAGCAATGAACAATCAGAAGTTTAATGTGGAGCTTTCAAACTAATTACAAACTCCAACGTTATATGCACTAGTTTCCTTCAGTCTGCAGCATTACAAATAACAAGAGCACACATTGACTAAAACCTGTCAAACAAGAGCCTCTTTAGGGCGACTCGCTCCATGCTGTCATAGCTGTGAAATGCCGTGATTATCACTCGAGGCGACGATGCCGTGCAGAAATGATGGCTTCTGAAAGCAGAGTGGCAGTCAAGAAATGAGAGTTTTCTGAACACTTTCACCTGGGCATGGAGGTCATTTTTACACAGAAATTTTCTCAGCGATGGTGACTACTTGTTATGCTGTTATTGACCATGCGTTTACATATTCTTTTATTTTGTTGGACTTTGGATTGGATGTCGGTCAATATTTAGTCCAAAATACCAAGGAAATTGGGCTTTACTGCAGGAAATTAAGTTATACATAAACACACACACAAAAACAAATACCATAAATAAAAGAATAAGATCTATGGCGTGTTTGTTGTGTCCAATAAACCATTTCCAGAAATAGATTGGTTTTACATGGAATTCTAGAAGTCATAGCTATTGGAAATTTCTTGCACAGACGACATGCTTCACCTCATAAAAGGATCTACCGACACGTCCGCTCACTAAAGGGCTGAATGCGATCCTAACAGCTCTGAATCATCCTCTGCAGCTGTTTTTAATCTTCTGCATTAAAGAGTAGGCTTATTTAGTCTCTTTAGAAAGGAAGCAGAAGATCCACCAATTAACTACACACCAGTTTCCACACTTCCCTTTTTAAGCTAAATTGTAGGTAAAGTGCCATATATGGAGGTAATTAGGTTTATAAAAAAAAGTTTAAATGGGTATGTTTCAGCCTGGTCTCTGAATCAGTTTGGATGGGGTTTTTTTTTTCTTTGTTGTTGTTTTAACTCTAAGGCAGAGTACTCTTGGTAGAGAAAATTGCTAATTTCAGTATTTTTTTTTTCCCCACAGCATGGCAGCTCACAATAACAGAGGCCCAGCCGATGCTCTTTTTAGATGTATTTTACAGAGAAATACCTGGGTGTTTTGAAACCTTTTACAGCTCAGCTCTCACTAATGTGCTGTTCTCCTGTCTGATGTGAAAGTGCTGACAAGGACCTGAAGGAGAAAGGCCATGGCACCTTTTAAAAGTCCCTGCATTGGTAGCCTGTCAATTCGTGTTTTGATTCCAAAGTTCTCTGACTTGTCTTTAATGCACTTTAAGGTTTCATTCCAGCCTACAACTCCCACTTGGCTCTGAAGTATAAATCAAGTTCCCTGGTGCTTTCCAGGAGAAAATCTTTTTTGGGGGAAACTGTTTAGCTTACAAGGTATTAAAACTGTCTACCTGATAACTCTAATAAAAATAGAGTAATTAGAAGATTGTTTAAAGTTTTCTTACTTAAAGAGGAATAAACAAAAACATGCCTAAATTTGAACAATTCCTTTGTTTTTAAGTAAAAGCATAAAATATCAACAAATAATTCAAAAAGAATAAATTATATAAATGTCAAAAATTGATATGTGGCTTTAAAGATAAATATTTAATCTAAAGTGAGGGAGCCAGAAATGTGGTGTCTAACAAATTGTTTAAATGTCCAAGTGGCAGACAGTTAAATCCTTTCATCAATTACAGATCTCAGCTCATTTAGCGTATAAAGCTCACCTGTTCACCAAAGAATTTCTTCTACTGCAACTTCTCCCATGGGAGAAACCAACAAGTTGTCAAAAGTTCTTAGAGACAAGATGGGAGCGCAAGACAGCTGAGTGAGAAGGTGACAACAAAGTTTGCGATGTAGGTCATCTGGGCAGTTGCCCACAGTGGTATTAGAAAGGGGCACACAGGTTTTCTATTGTTTTTCTTTTATGTGCAGCCAATGGAGAGTTGGCATCCCATGTACTGAGAAAGCGCCCTTGTTTGCTGATGATAACTTTGTGTATGTTTACTGACCATGCACAGTCCACGTGGGGTAAGTTGAAAATTAATCTGTGACTTCTTAGTTTCTTTTAGCCAGAGAGACAGGAGGCTAAACTGAGAAATGAATACAAAAGTACTCAGTGTCTCAGCTGGGTGACGTTCCAAGCAAGATCTTTTCATATGTGGTGAGGATGATCCGAGAAAAGCGAGGTACCAGCTATATCGAAAGAACCTGCTTTGGACCAGCTTCTCTTAGAAAGAGAGCTTAAAAAGGTCTAATCATATACAGTATAACCATTATCCATCTGGTTACTTGTCTTTATGTTTTGCTTGTCAGCTGCTCTTTCAATTGCATTTAACTGTGTGTGTAAAGTGAAATGAACTAATATGATCACTAATGACTCTGAAGACTTTTATTTGAAAAGAAATACGACTTAAATAGGGCCCCACTTTTAGTAATGAAATGCTGTAAATACATACCATCTTAAAAGCCGTTAATTTGGACAAGGTTAGCACCAGGACCAATAACTTAGAAATAATAAGAGAACAAAGAGGAATAATGTGGGTGGAAGCACAACAGGGATTACGAGATGTGTTCGTAAACCATACCACAAATAATTACTCATATTTCATTCCAGCCAAAGCATCTTTCTCACTGCTGTACTGTTCTGCACAGTAATACACGAGCAGACTACAAAGTGCAGCTTTGCCTTCACACACTGTTAATACATTTATACCCACATAAAACCGCATCCATCCAATTTAGCAAAGGGCTAATTCGACTGAATGATTTTACTAAAATAAGTGTTAATTTTTGTTTTCCAAGCAGAACAGTTGCCAGGAGAGCTAAGCATTCAAGTGAGGAAGAGTTTGCACAAAGCATGTGAAGAGGTTTAATCAGCCACCTGTGCGGGGGTTATTGGGATTGTTTTATCTTGATTACAATGACATGGTGTTCAGAAGCATTCCATACTGCGGCTTTTCAAACAGGCCTGTAAAAGCGGTCCATTTTGAGTAAGAAATAGTGGACGCTAATTGAGGCGAAGCCTGGAAAAGGGGCGGATGTGAAGCCTCCAAGTCCCACCTCACTTCAAGGCTAGGCTGTGTTCCTCTCACATCTATTCCACCATGCATTTTTGCATAATGGGTTTACTGCACCCAATTTTCCCCGTGAGCTGCTTTGCAAATTATTGACTTCCAACCAACACTTGAGTGGATAATATCTTCCTCTTTTTTGTGCATTCATTATTTATTGCGTCTGTGTTTGTCTGAGGGTTTAAGCCGTATGGTATGTGTCTGAGCTTCTTCTGCTAAAAATAGAGGCAGTCCCAGAACTCCTGCTTGAGTGACAGGATTCCTCTGCCTGGTACGCAAAGATGATCCAGTTCCCTTTTTCCTAAAAATGTCAACACACTATATGATGGTATTTCAACAGATTGACTGCTCTATTTCTTTGAAATCAACTAAACCTAGAAAATCCTCCTGTATCAAAGAAAGATTTCAAAAATGCAGTGCTGTAAAAATAGTGTTTACCTTTACACACATTTTTTTTCTGTTTGTCACACTTAAATGATTTAAGCAACAAGCTAATTCTTACACTGGATTGGTACATAAGTTACCATTTTTGAGTGATGATTTCATTTACTAGGGGAAAAGCTAACTAAGCCAACCTGGCACTTAGAATAGAATAGAATAGAATAGAATAGAATAGAATAGACATAGCGCAGCAAAGTGAGAGCCAAATGTATGTATCCATTTTCACAAAAAGATAATAAAAAATTAAACATAAAAGACAAAATAATTACAAAATAAGAAAATAATACTGCAGGGCAATGCCTTGCTCAAATTAAAATAAATGTGTATAGATAATTTGTGAATAAAACACAGAAGACTGTTTACAAGAAGTAATAATAAAAAAGCAGTAAAGAAGATAATTTAAAAACTTAGAATGGGCTGGGTGCTGGGAGCTGTGATGGTTGTGAAGTCTTTCAGTCTGTCACCAAAGGAGCTCTCTACTTCTGCAACAGCTTCATGCCTGAGGAGGGGGACATTGTCCTTGAATGATGCTATTTTTGCTTGAATTCTTCTGTTCCCCACCACCTGCACGAGGTCAAGATGGCATCCTAGCGCAGAGCTGGCTTTCCTGATTAGCTTATCAACGACTTCCTCTCAGCTGTAGATAAGCTGCTGCTTCAACAAACAACACCATGGAAGATGGCTGATGCCACTACAGAGTCAAAAATAGTCTTCTTCAGGAGCAACCATTGTACTCCAATTGATCTTTTTCTCTTTAGCAGGTAGAGTCTGCTCTGACCTCAGTTTATTGTTCAGGTTAACACCCAGGTATCTATAAAAAGCCACTGTCTCAATGTTAGTTCCTTGGATCTTCATGATGCTCGCAGTCCTGGCTGGATTCTCTTAAACCCACAGAAGAAATAAAAGAACATGATCTTCACAGTCTTCCAGCCTTCTCCAGGTGAGTCAGAGTTATGGTGCAGGAGGTAGATCAATCAATCAATCAAATTTTATTTGTATAGCACATTTCAGCGGCAAGGCATTTCAAAGTGCTTTACATCATATCAAAAAACA